>JADLZN010010401.1:0-98568 GCA_018155175.1 Sinocyclocheilus anophthalmus | reverse complement strand
CCCCCCTCCCCCCCGCTCCCCCCCCCCCCCCCGAGCCCAGCACTCTCACCTTACTCTCGCCTGTCCTATTCCATCTCGCTTTTCCACTACCGCGCCTTACCTCCCCCGGACACCGGTTTCCCCCCCCTTTCCCCCCGTCCCATTCCCGCCCCCCCCAGCCTTTCCCGCTCCACCTTTGTTGCCCCCCCTGCCCTTCCCCCCTCATGCTTCTGGTCACTGCAGCACCCACTCAGCCGCCCTCCCCCCCCCCGCACAACCCACCCAGCGGGACCGTCTTGTGCGCGGTTTCCAATCCACCCTCCCCCCCCTCTATATCTATCTGATCTCGTGATAATTCCTCTATATGTGTATATATCTATATATATTAATCTCTCTCTCCCCCCCCCTATTCTACCTTCCAATATTCTCTCATATGTGTCTTTCCCTTTAGTTTGTTGCAAGGATTTAAGACAAGTAACTCCTACTGACAATCCAGACCTCTAACCCTTCATCCAAGACCTATACGCCCTCAATACTTCAGAGATTCCGTTAATACACACTTCACTACCTCCCCGCCTACAAATAATCTTGAGCACAATACCTCAAACATCAGAAGAATCAGCCAACACGCTTGTTAAGGTAACTCAACGTCTCTACTTTTTGAGACTGATCTATAGTAAGCATGGTTATAGAAACCAGACAAAAACCGAAGCGAAACCAAGATACTAGAAAGCAAGAGATATAAAAGCGATACTTCATGTCACACTTTGAACGGTGTGTCCTGCCATCTGGTGGTAAAGCAATTAACCCAAAAATATATAAAGTAAATCGCCCGTAGAGTCGATGGTTTGTCACTCTTCGGTCTCTTCACCACAAAGGAGGCACCGTCAAAGCGTGGCTGCCCAGGTAAGACTAAAGCTTTTTTATTGACCTTCTTGACACCAAAAAATAAAATCAAAGTTAATTCAGTGGCCAACTCCTTATTTTCTCCACAACAAATGGCCAAGCAAGCGCAAATACTTACAAGATACACGGTTTCTAACAACCCGAAGCCAAAACGGATAATCAGACAACATCTCCAGCACATCAAATAACACAAAAACAAGCGGTTGCCTAAGCAAGACAACGTGAACGTACACACTAATGAGAAAGTATAACCACTTACGGAGAGGCTTTTAACGATTCCGCGATAATAAGACACTAGACTTCTATCAAACGACTAGTTATTTTACCCACTGCTTTTTACTGCTGGCATTGAACACACACTTTTCTTTATTTTTTTCCACAACAAATGGCCAGGCAAGCGCAGACACTGACAAGATACGCTATACAGAACGAGACCAAACGCGATATCATATACGCAATATAATAATTAAAATAAATGATGGACTTTGTCAAAGATGAGAACTTTAGTGAGGAAATGTTGTTTTGGGGTGGGGGGGGTTAATTTTTTTACCATTGCTGCCCGATCTTTTCAATTTCCTACCGCTTTTCCAGATGTTGAAACTCCTCCTCAGTTTCTCCAATTCTTCTGAGTGTGTTCAAAGACCAAGAAGGAATGTCCTTTATCGTTTGTTTGCCCGCTGCTCTCCGACAGGTAAACTTAGTGCTCGCTGGTGTAAAAACAAAAGGTGGGTAGTTTGAGAACTGATACATGTATTTGATCTGATAGAGTAATCAAATTCCAAAAAATTAAGTACTTGTAATTAGAATAACTTACATATTGTGAAAAAAAATACCCTAAATAGATCCGTTATTTTTTATTGATTTACATGATTGATTTATTAACAGAAAGCAAATATATTATTCTGAGCAGCAATTTATGATACTCCACTAATTCTGTCTTTTCACATCTTTTAAAGTTTTACGGTTCTAAAAATAGCCTTTTATACATTTCAGAAAGTCTTTCAGTTTTGTGGACATTCACACAAAGAGCAGTCACTAGCAGGTGGCTAAAATTACACAGAAAATTGAGAGGCCACAGCATTTTACCACTGGATTTACAAAAATAATTTCAATTTTAAGAAGTATTTGTATAAAACATCTGCATCGACTACTGAGATGCAGACATCGTTAGGCTCTGAAGTAGGTGTACGTATTTTACTGCGGTTGTTGTATACTACTTGTTTGGGGACAGCTTTTTTGTCTTTCAGTAAACACAATAAAACAACAAATTCTGAGAGTCATTTTAGTTATGTGCACGTGTATATGCTGGTGGATGCCCAAAAAGTTTCTTTTTGTTCACGTGACATCTTTCCGTACTATTATTATAATTCAGTACCCAATATTTTTAAATAACTATTTTAATTTTTAAGTATGACACATTCACTTGTTCACAGTTCTCTGATGTTGGTTTATGGTCACATGACATGCAGGTAAACAAATACATTCTTTCATTTTTTAGTAAGTGTTTAATTTAAATTGTTATTTTTCAATAATTAATTAAAATTTGACATTTTTTGGATGTAATTAATTATTAGCTTTTTACTAAACTTGCAAACCCCTTGCAGTTCCCTCATGAACCCCAGTTTGGAAAACCGACATAATGATATGTTTAAATGCGACACCCTTCCTGTTGTTAATATACAAGATGAAAGTATTTTCGTTCCTTGATGTTATTTATTTTTATAGAAATTATGGGTACACGAGTGTTATCTATTTAAATCACTAAGTGATAAAGTCAGAACAGTAGGAGCAAGAGTAATCATAAAAGTGCTGAACCAAAAAGCCGTCTTGATGAATTACCAAAACCGCTGTGTAAGGATCCATTACTAACTACAATTTCTGTCATGTAATTTATCTCTTATGTTTCTTTTGAATCAAAATCTCTTCTTAAATCAAATCTATCTGACTTCCATTGTAGACGAAAAAAAACATCTCTCACACATTTCTCAAAATAATTTCTTTTAAATTCCACAGAAAAAAAAAAGGTCATACAGCTCTGGATGAGGTCATACAGGTTTGGGTGAAAAAAAATAATGACCGAATTTTCATTTTTGGGTGAGCTATGCCTTTAAGCAAATAATTATGTAAATAAATTTCTATTAAAATAAAACAAAATTATGATGAGTTATTTTATTATGAATAAGAATTCTACTTTGACAATCATTAAAACCTAAATAAATATGTACAAATTCTACATGTTGTTTGAGGAGATCAAATATATAACCTTATTTGTATTATTGAACTGTTGAAAGATTTGCTTGACCCGATTGAATAGGATGAATTGAAATCTTAAGCCCTCAATGAGGATAGAGTCCTGACATACTTTTATTTCCATGCAGTTTCAGGCGTGGTTCTAGGACCTATCTTTTCAATCAACAATATTGATGACAAAATTGTTACTCTGAATAGATATCAGTGGAGAGATCGCTGGAGAGTCTCGTGTTGCTCTGTCTTTTGTCATGTTTTCTCTCACACCCATCTCGTCTGTATAAATACTGAATCTGGAAGAATCTGCAAGAAAGGAAGGAAAAGTTACTCATCAAGAGTTTGCAGATCCAAAAGGTAATGTTTCATTTATTCTCTAAAATGATTGAGATGGCATAACATATATATGCTGAACACTGATATGATCACCTTTTTTATTTAATGATTAAAAACAAACCAATTGTTGTCTTAAAGTATACTCATATTAGATGAAAAAGTGTATTCAAGTAAAATATTAAAAAGTGCATTAGATGAAATAGAGTTTGTTTTGTTGCTTTGTATTTTCTAATGGTTTGTCTTCTTTAGTTTGCCTCAGGATGATCAGAATAGTCCAGCTCTTGTGTCTTGCTGGCCTTCTTCTACAGTGTGAAGGTCAGGGTCTCCAAACATGCCTCAGTCACCCCACGTACAGACCGGCAGGTTAGTGCTGATTCACTGCAAAGATCATTTTCTTAATCAGATTTGTCTTATTTTCCAGTAAAATTGATCTAAACATTGTGAAAAATGATACACTTACTTGAGAAGCAAAACCGCAGAAGATATAAAGGTGTTTCAGACAATATATTTTATTCTTTGTAACTTTTAGTTATGTTTAATTTTCTTACAACACTGGCAAAAAGAAGAAGAAGAAATAAGTTCTAAAAAAGTCAACCAGTGATGTAAGAAAAATGAAGTTAGATTGGGATAAATTCTCATTTTGGAAAAATGAATGATCTTTTCTTAAATGTTTTTAAATGACAAAATTAAAATGGTCTTAGACAGTTTTGCTTCTCAAATACATGTGGGTCAAAGACGTTAAGATGTAAATTTACAAAAGTGATTTTATCCCCATAGAAAGCACATTAAATGCAAGTAAAATGTCTAAATTTAAGGTTTCGAATACGTTTTTGAAGAATAAAATGTCAAAATTTGATTGAAATAATGTTACATATTATAATATTTTACAATATTTATGTAAAAATTCAAACAACACGCTTATTCTGACGTGTACATATTAAAATAAATAAAAGAATAAGGGAGCATATACAATTTTATTGTGTTTTAAATTAGTTTAAAAAAAAATCTGACAAATGGGCAAAACCTAGGATAGTGGCAAATTTTTAAAATGTAAAATTACAATAATTAGTATTTGGGGTGAAAGTAATAAATTGTCATAAATAGATTTTTGTTGTAAACATGCCTGACAAGATTGTTACACTGAAAGACATTTTAGTGGGTCTCTTCTGTAAATAAGGGGAAAATGCATGATATTTATTTTTTGCTCAGAAAAACAAAATTGCAAAAAAAAAATAATTTTTGGAAAAACAACAATTTAAAGCAGTATTACACTTATTGTTTTTATGCTTTAACCCTTTTTCGTCTTTGACCCATGTATGTTTTTTAAAGGATATTTTGACATTTTTACTAGAAAACAAAAGACAAAAAAAAGATTTAAAAGTTTTTGCAGAAAACGCATACAAATTTATTTCAAATTAATGTCAAATTAATGCAGGAGCACCTTGAGTAACAGAATATTTATATATCTTTCAGAAAACGCCGATATAACAGTGGTGTGTGGAACCAATCATATGTTTTTAAAAGTTTTCATTTGTCCAATGTATTTTGGGGGATACAACGAATCACTAATGGCGCTCAATGCTAAGTTTAACTTCCCATCCTGCTATGGAGTAGCAGACTGGACTGTCAATCCTCCCGTCTTGCTGTTCAACTTCTCATCTGGGTTCAGGAGGCGCTGATCCCTCTGTGCGTATGACAATTAGTTGGGAAAAAAAAACGTAAGAGCTTTTCACTTTAAAGCAATCAACTTTGACATTTTTCATCCTACAGATTTCCATAATGTGTGTTGGTGGCCTTTTTGTTTTTTTTTTTGGTTTTTTGTTTTTTGGGGGTTTTTGTTTTTTTGGGGTTTTTTTAGATTACAAGTCAAGTGGGGACAGGAGTTTTCGCGGACTTCTCCCAACCAGTCCGGTAATTGTCTCCGGCATAATCAATTCCTGGGATCGCCCAAGCACAACGCAAACTATTCACATACAGGCAACAACTGATGAACCAGTTTTTAGCATTTTCGTTCTTTTGTATCCACTGCAGTATTGTACAACAAAATGAGCCTGAGCGTCGTGAGTGTACAATCTGTTCACAGGAGCTGTTTCTCGATTGAGAGTTTACGTGCCCGAACTTTTGTAGTACAAAGTGTTTCTACAGCAGTGTGTGTGCCAGACAGGGAGGAGTGAGTCTCGCAGTAAAGGACAATAAATGGGATACATCCAGTACTCTAGGCATGGGTTTTACAGGTTGTTAAGGATATTTTTAAAGGACAACTGCTCCAAAATCTATAGGAATACAAAAGTTGCAATGACACCCTATCTTATTTGGAGATTTTATTTTTTTTAGACTGCGACTATGGCTACCAGAAATCCAGTCCCAGCGATGGGACTGGGACTGCAGTTAAAGACTCGCCATAATTGGCAGGTCAAGGCAACAAATCTACAAACAAGTAAGAATATCTCAGTGTTATTTGGTATATGTATTATGTGGGGGGGGGGGGGGGGGACCCTAGACCACAAAAAACAGTCATGAGGGTCAATTTTTTGAAAATGAGATTTATACATCATCTGAAAGCTGAATAAATAAGCGTTCCATTGATGTGGTATTGGTGTGATAGATAGGCTCAATAAGATTGGACGAGATACAAGGAAATGTGTAAGTTGATCATCTGGAATCTGAGGTGTAAATAAATTCCAATACGCGTAGAAAAATCGTCTTTAAAACGTTGTAGACTCCTAATATTATTAATTATTAATTACTAATGTTACGCTTAACGAAAAGATGAAGGTTTAATATATTTACGTAGGAGAATTTGTACGAAAATCTTCATGGAACATGATCTTTACTTATTATCTATATTTTGGTCTAAAAGAAAAATTCTATCATTTTGACACATTACAATGTAGTGTGTGGCGTCATTGCTACAAATATACCAGCGAACTAGAAGACGACTTTGTGGTCCAGGTAATATAGTATTTTAGCTATTCCAATTTTTAATGTTAGCTTTATTTTCAGTTCAATTGAATGTTAGTTTAAGTATATGTCGCTGGGCAGTTTTTGTTTTCTATAGGTATTTTCTATTAAGCTCGTTTATTTTTATTTCAGTTTTAGTCATTTTAGTACTTCAACTTATTTCAGTTAGCTGCCAAAGCAACATTTCTAGTTTTTTAAAAAGTTTTTCATCCAATATGTATATTTGATTTTATTTCAGATTTATTTCGAGCAACGTTTATTTCAATAGTCTTGGTTTTAGTTAACAATAGCAACACAGCAACTCTTGAATGTATCCAAATTTAAATGAACACTGCTGATTATACATTTACAGATCAATCATATCTAATTGTCATCTTTTTGTGTGTTGCTAGGTTCAATGTGTTGCTGGACCGTTGCTATGCCACAACAAGCCCATATCCAACCAGCAGCACCTCTTACGATCTTTTTGTTGGGTGAGTCCTTCATAAAAAGCGGACTAAAAGAGAGTACTTGAGAAGACACTTTAATTCTCTTGTGAGAATCGCATCTTTTGTTGTTTATAGGTGTATTCGTGATGCCCAGACAAAGATTGATTGGAATGGGATGTCTCAGGTAGCTCACTTCTCCTTTGAGGCCTTCCGCTTTGTGGAACACAAAAACCTGTCCATCTCCACTTTCTACCTGCATTGTGCTACCCGACTCTGTGAGAACTCCACTTGCGCCTCCTTGCTTCCGGTAACTAATAGTGCTTATCAGAATTGAATGTATTGATTTGTTTACTTCATTTTAGATTTGTTTTAGTTTGGCTCAACTCATGTGCTTATTGTTGTGTGTGGATTTCATCAGACCTTTTTTGTGTCTGTTTTTTTAGAGATGCAATAGTAAAAGAGAAGTACGATCTGCAGAGGCAGACAACACTTCACCTAATGTCACTGTCTCCTCCGGACCAATCAGTACCAGAGTTGACAGCGGTACAAAGAATAACAATAATGGTTATATAAAAATAAATAGTTACTGATTTGTACTGATTTAAAATTCTCTTCCGCTTCTTCCTCAGGTGTCCCTGTGACCAGTAGACGTAAGAATTCACTAATTTTAATGATCTCATTAAGAACCTTATCTAAATAGTTCTATTAATGTTTTGTTATTGTGATGTGATTTGATATTGATTTATTTTATCTAGTTACCTCATCAGCATCCATCCCTCAGCTGACGTATGTTGGTGTAGCCACTGGCTTGCTGAGCTTCTTTCTATTTGACTGGATGTCTACATCAGGACTTGCACAGTGATCTACATCAGGATTCGGGAATTCCTTATCACTTGACTGAACACAACGTTTCTTAGAAGATATCTCACCTGTTACATAAATGTGAGAAAGTTTATTATGTGACAGTTATTAGCACCTCTATTTTCCAATTTAATGAGGTAAATAGACTATTGTCTTGTAATTTTTACTTTCTTTTGTTCTGTGTTCTATGATTTTCTATGAGAACAAGGAAAAAGAAACATATTCACTATGTAGTTTACATATTTTTGTTCTTTCGAAAAGTCTATAATGCATGTAAAACTGCTTTGGGGGGAAATGTATGCACTATGAATGTAACAATTTAACGTTTAAACTTGAATAAAAATATTAGAACCTGTCTTTGTCCTCCGGTTTTTTTTACTCAACCAGGTCATCACTGTTAGGATTTCATTCATTTGCAGCTTAATGATTAGTTAAAATATTTGTTCACATCACATCAAACACAGGTGCACAAAAGTCCTCAAAAGTGTGCAGTATTTTAGTATTTAACACTATCACAATATAAGCATGCATTTAGCTGACAGTGTACTATATCAGTTTCCCTTCACACTCGTTCTGTAGCCTATTTCACTTCGCTACAGTTCCACTCCGGGTTTTCACTATCACGGTACTAGCTTACTGGCAAAAGTAATCCAGTACTGGATTTATTGTAATGTATTTTCATTGTGGTCTTCAAATAAGACAATGAAAAGTACTTATAAATGATATTTTAAATGCAAAATACTAAATCTAAACCTACACGGAGAAAATATAAGTTCAGGAAACGCTGTAATGCCCTGGCACCATTTAAGTCGTACGGAAGAAGCACAAATGTTCGGCATTATTTTTCTGTCCATCCAACAAAATGCTGCACATTTCTTTTTTGAAATTGAAATATGTCAAATAACAAATCTAAATTACATTTTTAAAACGAATCCCAAATCAAATTAATAAGTAATACACTGTAAAAAAAAATCCGTAAATTGCTGTGTCGGCCAAAAACTGTGGTCACTGGAATTTGACTGTTAAGAAATGCGGTAGCAAAGTTTTAGGCTTTACGGTTTTAACTAATTTTGACATTAAATACCGTAATTCATTAACTGACTATAAGTTAATATACACCTATTGAAGTACTGAAATTCTGTTTTTGTAACTTGTATACCACTGAACCACCAAATGCAGTGTGATGGAGAAAGTCACATGAGAAAACCAAAGCCCATCACAAGCAGCTTTTAAAAAATAACATATATAGAAGGAGCACAGCGTCATTCACACAAACACTAAACACCATCATGGTAACAACACGTGAAACTGAAATAATGCAATAAACATTCATTAACAACATTAGGTGTAACACACAAACCTAATATACAACTTGCTAAGAAAAAACATCAAATTTGAATGTAACGCAGGGAATCTGGGAATGTCAATTTATGGTTATTCACTGTAAATTATACTGACTTTTTCACTTCTAAAAACGGTATACTACCGTAAAATTAATGTCCAATACATGTAATGTCCAATACAGTTTTTCACCGTATATAGTAGGGGAATTTACCGTTAACCATTTAACAGGTTTTAACTGTAGCATTTTTATAATCTAAGGCTGATTGCCGTGCTCTTCTGCATTTTTAACCATGATACGACCAAAGACCGCAGCATTTACGTCTCAACCGACTTGAATCATCGGCTATTTTTGTCGATTTTCAACCGGCTCGAGTCGGGGTACATCCCTAGTATATAATGTTGCTTATATATTGCTACCTCCAGACCAAAAAAAAATAAAAATAACAAGAAGAAGAGACAGAAAATCTGTACCAAATATTGTACCAAACCAACCCCCCTCACACTTCCTTTTTATGATCTCAGACAGTCGATGTTTATCAAAGGCATCCAAATATTACATCAAACTTCTTTATGAGCTAACATTTATATATTTCAAATGTCTGTTTCCAAATGACTTTTTGTTTAAAATGTGAATAATTAACAAATTTTGACTTTATATGTCTTGATGAGAGAATGTGGGTCAAGAGGGCAAACATTTAATGTCACACTTTTGTGTATCCATTTATGCAATCTGTGAATCGCAGTACAAAATCTTTCTCTCCCAAAGGAGCACATGCTCTTTGTTTTTTTCTGAAAGAGTGTGGGGAACTTGAAGCTGTTCATCTAGTCCTTTGAGACAGGAGAGAGTATGTGCCGCTTGCAGTGTACACATGTTCAGACAGCTCTGCTCCTCTCTTCAGTCTCACCAGAGCTCTTGTTCTGTGAGCGTGACCCGGTCTCACCTCCTCCTTTCACCAGATTTCAACAGTGGTGCATTGTATTTATATGCATTGTCAGAATTGCATTGTCATGTAATACAAAGTCCAATACAGCACTGCCTCAATGAGTTTAATTGTTTCAAAATGTCTTTATTTAGCTGTTCAGATAAATGGATGAAGATTATGTTGTTTTTCAAAGGAAGATGTTTCTGAACTGTAGAAGCAGGAGGTAAACAGCACTCTTTCCACTAAGTGGAGTTTCATATAGTTCCTGACAAAGGTGCTCATCTCAATGAGTCAGGATAGCCACTATAAAATAGCCATTTATTCTAGACTAAATATTTTTTTTTCTCTCTGTTATGACTGTTGATTCAGTGTTGTTAATCACAGTAATTTATGACTTAGGTGATTGGCTTTTAAACAGAATTGTTTAGCCAACAAGGTAGCATATTTTATAATTGCATTCATCTGGGGAGTCCTGTGCTGCTTTCTTGGGTATTGCCAGATGTTAATTTGGGGTCTTTGTTATGTGTGTGCTGTCCATGGCAAAAAGCGAGGACAAGTGTGGTTAAAATATTCAAACCTATTGATATAGATAGATTTAAAAAAAACCCACACCTTTCAAGTTCAGCATGGTAAACCAGCTTTCTGTTTATTTATTTGCTTTTGGTATTTAGTTATTTGATTAGGTGTGTCCTGCATTATTTTGCTTGTAGTACAGTATGCCTTTGAGCTTTGATGTTAGTACAGGCATATTTGACAAACAAAGCAGTCACTATCTTTGCACATTTTTGGCAACAATTCTATTCCCTCACACAGTTTGTTTTGTTATAATACACACATTCAGCGTCTTCCTCCTTTCCTGGTTTAATCATTTTTTGCTTTTGCCAAGGCTTTGGGTTTTAGCATTTTACCCTCAAATAGTATCCTTAAACTTATTCAGCATTGATTTAATAACCTTCTACAAAACTTTATTTTGTCTTGAACATATACCACAGTATATAAGGTCTTTATAATCAATAAAATATGTGATTTGGGATGTTTATTAGCTACATAAATCTGCAACCTTTTTAAAAAATTGATTACATTAGAAAATAATCACCTCATTATCCACCTTTAGACACTGCTTATGACTTACTTTTATGGAAAGCATTTTGAAATCGGTAAATTATCTCATATAATATGTTATTGGGATTTTCCATTTTGCGTGGGAATGTTCAATCTGATCTCTGTTCAATCCTACTGGACATGCAGAGGAGTGAAGGTAATAAATAAATCCAGAGAATATCTATATACTATCTGGTAATGAAACTCATGTTAACATGGGGGCTAAAATGTTCTAAATCATAACAAATACAAGATATTTTATGAGGACATATATTATTTGAAAGATGTGCTTTGATAAATGTCCCTGTAATCTCATTTCCATGTGTTTTTGGCTGCTGTTACCATCCTCAGTGGTAACATGCCCTCCACCCATTCATTGGGAGATTCCACCATTCTCCTCCATAAAGCCACTTCCTCTGCTGTAGAGTCCATCCAGTCCACCTGTATTCCGTAGCTCTTGCCTGTACACAAGATTGACTTTTAAATGCATATAATTATTTGTGTTAATATGTATTTTATATGTGTTTATGTTTATATATCTCAGAACACATAAACATACAAAACTGGACTGCACCTGTGCCCATGCCGAGTCTCAGGCCTCCGAGAAGGTGATTGGCTATTCGGTCACGGTCCCAAACAGTAAGCTCCACACAAGCCTCTTTCAGGTTCTCTGCCCTGAAGCCATCATACACCATAGTGTGGTTAAATATAGGGTTGGCTGTTCTCTTTAGCACCCGAGTCTTCTGACGGCTCTTTTTGCTGGTGTCGGGGAGTACAAAGCTGTGCAAACAATTAAACAGACAAGTATTTAATTCAGATGATTTCAAGAAAAATAACTATAATGCCATGCAATCGTAATATATATAAAATGTTTTTATTATTATTATTACCATTTTACATATGGGTCAATAGTTGGATTTCTGATAAGAGGGAGATTCTTGCAGTCTTTGACCCAGATATGCACTTCACCTGAGCCAGGAATGTTCTTTGCTGTTTTGTTTTTTTTTAAAGAAAGAAACATTAGCACCGATCATTTGACAAATCGTAGACATTTGACTTTTTCTGTGACATAATGTGCTGTCTTTCAGTATATCAGTTCAGCTGTGCACTGAAAAGAATTTTGTGTAGGAAACATTTTTCCTTTAGAAATTGCTAGTAAAACAATTACATAGAAATAACAAGTAAATCATTGAATTAAAGGTGAAATGAAGAAGAAAAACTTTTTTTCTTGAAAAACATACTCCAATAATATTTATTTACAACTTTGAAAAATAATTTTTTTACAGTGTGTGAATGTGAATTATTGTGAATAGTAAATGATTGTAAAGGGTGGAGCCTTACAGTGGGAAATATGTGGCAGGAAACGTATGGCCAGTCTCATCTGTCCTCTAAAGTCAGATGGCTGGAGGCTGTTTGTGGTCTGAGAGAAGAGATTCTGGAATCAGAACAAAACAGCTTAAAGGCATAATTCAACCAAAAATACTAATTCTGGCAATATTTAATGCTAGGGTAGCCAATTTTTTCCAGACACATTTCTTGTTATACTAGTTGAAAGTCTCTTTTTTATATATAGATTTATGTACTTAGACCACTTTAATTATTGATTGCTATCAGGGTGTGAAAAGATTTTCACCGGTCCGAATTCGGGGAGTGTAATGTGCGAAAAGGGTGTCTGCAAAGTTTGTTTGAAAACATGCTTTACTTTTGTAGTTCCACTAGATGACACTAGTAGCACAGAAACGGCATACTCCAGTATACTCCTAACATTTGCACAGATTTTTGTCCCAATTTGCAGTCCGGAGAAGTCAATGCTAGATGCTGAAAGTCAGAACCCGTCTGCAGATTTTTGTTCAGTTAGTACTGTCAGATTTCACACACACAAAAAAACACGTAGTGTATAATGGGCACATGGTTCTTTATGTGACTTTTTTTTTTTAGCTTCAGGATGATCTACACTCTAAAAAATGCTGGGTTAAATATAACCCAGCGCTGGGTTAAAAAGGGACGAACCAGATATTGGGTTGGCTTTGAACCACAACAGCTGGGTCCAAACAACCCCAACTAGCTGGGTGCTTGTCCCCTTTGTATTCCCACGCTGGAGTATATTTTAATCCACAGCATTTGTTAGAAGTAGTTATCCACTATGTCTGAGGATATCAAACATGTTTGATATTTTGATTTTAGGACATATGGGACATATAGGTCATATGCAACAAGGTGGATGTTTCTGTGTTCGGAATAATTTGAAAGTCTGCACTAGTAAACCAAAAAATGAATCCTATTGGTTAGCATATAATAATGTCCAGGTAACATTAGAGTAAGAGATCATGTATTTGTGTATGAAGTATTTTAACTTTGAAAATACTGTATATCACAAGTGCCACGTAAGAGAAATTATCAACAAATTCATACTATACCCTTGGTTTAAGAGGTAAAAGCTTCCACTCTGTGTCATTAAAATCCCAAGAGGAGAGGTCAAGCTCTATCTCACCCAGGAAGCTGTTACGACCAAATGTGTCATTGTGCCATGCTGAAAGGTTGAGAACCTGGGACATCAGGTACTCCATTCGAACTCTGTACTGTAGGCATCAAATAATAAAATTAACCGTTTTAGATTATTAGGCATTTGGTTTAATGCATATAGGGGAGACTGGGGCCTGCATTTCAGCCATTATAGTCTGGAAGTAAATTACTTTCCACTAAATTGAACACACCCAATAGCGGGGCATGTTGTCACAATGGAATCTGCCATTAAACAGCCTATTATAGACATTTCAGCTCGGTATGAACAGTAAAATTATTCTGAAGCATTACGCAATTCATGCAACAAAGTGAAGTGTGATGTGCAAATATATCAGACCATTTATTTGGTAAGCATACTAAGCAAATATTGTAATTACTAAATGCATAACATTTAAATGCATGAAAAATGTGACACCTAGCCCTAACTTATTTTATCAGTGATGCTCTTACCCTAAGAATCTCATTGTATGTAGGATTCAGTGTTTTCTTCTTCACAGCAGTTTTTCTTTTTCCCAAATTGGCAGGATCAGGTATGAGGTAGCTTTTAACATACCTAGAAAAAGAATAAGTTAGAAAACTTAAGTTAAAAAAATAAGTTAAAAAAAATCTATTTAGAGGAGAAAGGGTGGGTGGTACTGAGATCGCAGTCTTACGGGTCAGATCGATTCCTCTTCGTGTCCACTGCTGCCAGATTCTGGCACTGAACAACAAAGATGTGGAACTCCCGCAATTTGTGCACATAGTTTAGAGAAAACTGGATGCCTCCTTGAATGTCAACACTGCTGTAGTCACTATTGTACACGCTCACAACACTGCCGCTAACCTGAGGATGATGGAAATACAGTACTGAATAATTCCCAGTTCACCAATGTGCTTAACGTCAAATTAAATTGGACCCTATTTACATTCAAACTAATTTTTGGGTCTTATTGTGAACAATTCATCGGTATACTTAAGCAAAACATGTTCTGTTTCTATAGGAGTATTGAGTATATACTATATTATATGCATGAACTTGGTAAATAGTTTGGTATATAATATATAGAATATGAACATACGGATGACAGGGAGGTGGATCCAGAGTAGTTGCTGAGGTCAGTGAATTGTCTGTTATTCCACTGTGGTACACCGCTGCTCTCGGAGTCACTCTCTCCTCCATCACTCTTAAAAGACAGGACAGTTGCAGACACTTTGAGCACCACACATTTTTTGTTACTTGGCCTTTAATCTTAGACAAAAAAAGACAAATGAACCAACTTCTTTTTGCAGGAATGAGGGCACTGATTTGCTGAGTTGCTTCAGGTGCACTGGGTCTGATGTGGCAAAGGAAGTCTGGACAAGTGTGCTTGAGTCTTAAACAAGACATCAGGAGTGAGTGAGATTCAGAACAAATGCCAATGTCATAGAAACAAATAAATGTGTAAATATATGTCAACAAAATTTGTGCATATAAAACCTATCAAGAAGATAAGCTCAAAACTTGCCATCATAGTTGCCCTGCATGTAGTCATTTGTTTGTTTTTGGTCTTGTCCTAAGGGAAGAGATCACAATGACAAAACAGGAAAAAATAGAATAGATACTGTTGTCACCTATACTCTCCATTTAGAGCCAAACAATAAGGTGAACTCTGGAAGAAGCATTGTGCTGCTACTGCGTGACAAGTAAACTCTGAAAGGAAGAGCTAAATATGGATATGGTACTTTTAGCTGAAAAACGAATGATAAACAATATATAAATTATAGTCTGACACAGTTTTAAAAGTGTTTGACATGACAGAGAGGATTGATGCTTACTAGGAAGAGTGCTGATGTCTTCCATGCTTTTATGGTACACAGGTCTAGATGAAGCTCGTTTCAAAGCTTTCTGAATGGGACTCTCATTTTCACCTGTAAGATTTAACAGTGTGATCCCATAAGGCAATTAAAGAGTGTTTTGATCAGCATAGATGGTATAAAGAGTTTATAAAGAGTTATTTCACGAAGCGAGAAAAATGTTGATGGTCTTTTGTTCCCTTTTCTTGTGCTATTGTGTAATGTGAGCACTTACTGTTTGACACTTGAAAGGGAAGCTACTAACGTTAAAAGACGCCTATGTGATAGAAGATTTCTAAATACAACAGCTGAAATTTTAATGTACACATACCTAGATGGTCAAAATACGGTTGGGGGTAATTCGTCCTTTTAAAGTCGTTGTTAATACTTCTCTTCATTGGACTGCACACACATTTACAGAGTGCTAAAAAAGAAACCATTCTATACTTATGTTAGGAACTTCTTTTGCTTAAATCTAAACCATAGTTAGACGAAACTCGTCGGACCATGTATGTTTGGCCCTTCAAATTGTGATCTGATCAGAAGAGGTGTATTATTACTTTTTTAAATAATCAGATTTACGATTCACACCTGGCAGTTGATAAAACTGTTTAAGCTACAGTGTACCTGTAAAATGCTTGAAAAATATCCTATAGATTTATATGTATGCATTTGACAGATACTTTTATCTAACATTGGATTCCAAGTATACATGAAGGGGGTCCTTGGTTAAAAAAATGTTTGTGAAACCTGTAGAGTAAGAAAAAGCTTTGAACTCACGGTTTAAATTCCCCTTAGTGGCATTTCCATCAGTTTGTGTGGCTGAGTGGCGTTCAAGGCTCCCTCCCCTAGCTAATAGGTCGGGGGAGCCCTGTACTGGACCACTGGTTTTCACAGGGGAACACTTACAGCTGCGGTGTGTCTCTGGAGATGATGTAAATGAAGTGCAGATAAAATCATCAACCTGCTCTGTAACTGGAGGTGGAGTGTAAATATTTCTTTCCTCTGTGATCCCAAGGTAATGCTGGTAGTCCTGTGGAATTAAGGATCTAGCAAGAGGTTGAGAGTCAGAATCCTCTGAGGTACGTGACGGTCTTCTCTGAGTGTTTTTGTCTCTGTCTCTCCAAGAGATTTCTGGGGATGTTTTTGGCAGGGTATAGCTAGCTTCCTGTGTTTTCCTGGACTGTGTGATGATGGCTTCTGGTGCCTTTTTAACTTGTTGCAGATTGGGGCCCTGGGACTTCCTGGACTGAAGATTTAAGTCCTGGCTTTGCTCCTCAACCACAGTGTTCACAGAAAACATGCTGGCGGCACGTCGCATGGCATTTGCTTTTCCATTTAGACTGCCTTTGCTGTTTCTTCTACTGTGTTTCGGTTGTGACTCTTGACCAACCTGAGGTTTAGGTACCATTGTGGCTTCTGAAGAGGTCTGAGAGCCTTTCTGTTGCTGAAGAGAATGAGACACTCCATAGGATATTGCTTCGCCTGAGACCACATGTGACTGATTGGTTTTTAATCCAGATTCTTGTCTTGACATAATCCTCTTCTTTGAGGGAGACTGGAATACTCTAGTTTTGGCCTGTGAGGATGGTTTGTTATTCTGGCTTTCATTTACAAAGTCTTTGAAATTGGCTCTCTCATTTTGACTTTGTGGACTTAATGATCTCTGATTTCCACTTTCAAGAACCGGTGACCTTTGCCCAGATTTTGTAGGTGATCCTCCCCAGAAGTCACGCAGGTTCTTAAATTGTAAAGTGCTCATACCATCTGTCACAACTGGTTTATCCTTCCATAGTGGATGCACAGAGAAATTGGGAGACAGTCTACCTCTGGCCAAAGTACTGATCCTCAACATCATCATCATAATCATCATAATCAGTACCTATTGTTCTGAGATCAAACTCAGATTTAGTAAATCTTTGGTTCAGTCGAGCAGTAGTAGTCAATCTGTTTTGAGTTGCTGCTGATGTTCTAGAATCTTTCTCCCAAAAGAACTTGAGTCGCTTGATCCTCTCTGCCATGTTCTCTTGCTGGGAATTCTGCTTAACAAAAGGCACTTGATTTGTCCTTGGTGCGGTTTTTGATTTTGCCTCTAATTCCTTTGGAATGGTGTGATCTGCATCACTACTGTTGATGCTAATTGTGCCTCCCTTGCTATCACCATTTTGACCCGCTAGCAAGGATCCACTGTCAAGGGATGGCGAAGATGATTTTAAATGTGGAAGAGTAACATCTTTCTCTAAGGGAGAGCTTGCACGAATTTGGTCAGTCTTCTGATTAGCATATATCAATGGTGGTTTCGAGCCATCTGTAAAAATGGGTACTTGAGGTGTATAAGTGGTGTTAGCATTTCCAACATGATCAAGGTCTAAATCTTTCCCAACTCTCTCTCTTTTCTGATGTCCTGGAGATGTTACTTTCAAGCTTTGTTCACTTCTCTGTTGGTCCTTTACACCTTCCGTTGGCTTTCTGCTATTATCACTAGGGACGAAGTGTTCATTTTTAGCAGGTGCACTAGATTTGCCAGTCAAAATCTTTGGACCAATGTTTTCTTTCTGCCAGAATGATCTCAAATTTGTAATCTTTGGTCGCTGGTTCTCTTCAGCACCTGTTCTTTCTTTTGGCTGATATTGAGTCTGCTTGATGTCACTGTTTTCCAGTTTGACTTTGGTCTCTTCCTCTCTCTTGATAAAAGCCTCTGTTCTGTTCTCATTTTGACTAACTGTCCCACCTACAGAAATATTCACCTCTGGGATCTCTGGACCCACATTGTTTGCAGTAAGAGCGGAGTCAATAGAAGGCTTCTTGATGAGAGGTTCTTTATAAGAAGCAGATTCAGATCTTCTCCGTTCTTTTGGAGAATTCTGGGGAGGCTCATCAACACTCTGTTCCTTTCCCCAATTTGTCTGTTGTACAAATAATGTATTGACTTCTGATGGAACCTCTTCACTTTGGCATGGTATGATGAAGTACACATTATCTCTTGGTTTGGCTCTCTGATCAATGTCATCTTCAAAGTCTATGTCATCGATCTTGGTGTCGTCCTCCATGTCCTGGACATTGCTCTCTATATCAAGCCTATCACTGCTGTCTGAGCTTCTGCTAAACCACTCAAGAACTTTAGCAATGGAATCTCCTTGTACATCAGTAGGTGTGGGAATATGCTCATCTGTCATGACTTCCAGTTTGGCATCTTCTTGTTTTGAGTTATTAGTCTCTTGTTTTACATTGAAGACAAGGGGGCTGCTGTCAGTCTCACAGTCAGTAGAGGCATCTGTCTTGTTGAATGTATCTGTTATGTTGAGGGATCTGGGAAATTGTTGGTCTGTAAGACAAACAGTGTAGCACTGAATGGCCAGAGCATAATCTAGACAACATTATTGTAAGCAATAATTTAATTAAACTAAATTTAAATTTAAGCTTATTTCACCCAAATATGAAAATCATGTCATAATTTACTTACCTTGATGTCATTCCAAACCCATATGACTTTCTTTCTTCTGCAGAACACAGCAGTGGATGCACAAAGGAGAAAATGTAATGAATGTCCAATTGTATGAATTTTCAATATAGGTGGCAGTACCATGTCATTTGGTTTGTTGAAGCAGAAGAAGGGTGAACATTTCCATCACCTACTGGACTGGAGTGTGAAGAGCTGGATGAGTGTATAGTTGCTTGAATATCAGGTTGTTTTTCACCAAAACTGATTGGAGCACTTGGGAAATGATCGGCAAGCTAAATGTGTGTTTTGTTGACACACTTGGGTGCTTTAAGCACTAAAGTGAGACCCAGTGTACTGCCATTGTTTGTCAGTTCACCCAAAATTTAACCAGATGCTTGTTAAATGATCTCCTTTGCGTTCAGCAGAAGTCAGTCAGTCGTACAGGTTTGAAATGACATGAGGATTGGGTAAATAACATAATTCTCATTTTTGGGGGAATTTTACCTTTAACAAATCTTGAACATTTCTAAAAAATGTGGATCATACCAACAGCAGTTTTCTTCATATTTTCTTCAGTTCTTTTCATTTCCAATTTTAGATACGGACTCATATGATTTTCCAAGTTCCCAGATTTGTGCAGTGTAGGTTGAGGGGCAGTGATCTCATCCAGTGGCTTTTCAGAGTTGTCTGTCAACTTGAACATTGCATTCTCACGAGGAAGGTCAAATTCACCAGAAATGTTTTGGCCCTCTAATTCCATACTTGATGTCTGAAAACTATTTGTTTCTCTTCTTTGTTTTAGAAGTTCTTCCACTTTTATGCCATCATCTGCTCTTGTGATAGAGTTCAGACTTAGACGTGGTTTTATCTTTGGCTTTTCTTGTAAGCCTTGTGGAGGGTTTATCAGTTGTGATGAAGCTCTAACTGGTAAACGTGACTTTTGCAACTTCAGTGGTGAAGAAGAGCTAAATTGCTCTATGTTTTCAGTTTTGCTACTTGATTCTTCTGTACTACTCAGAGAAAGTTTAGATTCTTCTAGATCCTTTTCTTGACTTATGTTTTTGCGAACATAACTTAGGGATACTACTGGTTGTCGCAGTTGACTCTTGAGAATGGGCTCATTGAAGCTTTGTTTGAGGATACTTCTTGGTGGTGGAGACCTGATACCTGAGCCTGCTGTGGTGGACCCACTCTGGATGGACACAGAGCTGGTGCTGTCTGAGACAGAGCTCTGTGGTTTGTTAATTTTGGTCCTTTTCTTTGGCACAGGCCTTTGAGCAGGAGGTTGGTTGTGTGGGGTGTTAAAGACCTCACTATTAACTTCACCATGACTTGCTTCCTGAAGTTTTACTGCAAATGTGAGACTTATAAGCATGGGAGAACACAAAACAACAAATTTATTTTAAGTTATGAGCACAAATTAACATTATACAAGAAGTTGCTACATAAACCTTGTGATTCAGAGCCTCGGTCTAATGAATTCCCGAGTCCATGTCCTGATGTAAAATCAAGCTCTGTTGGAACACTGTTTAATGGGTTGTGCCTTGGCTGGAACCAGGTAAAGAGACCAAGTTAACACCTTAGCATTAGCAAAATTTGCCTAAATATGCAGTGTTCCGCGGGTGGTACAGTGGAATGCTAACAGGTCAACTATGCAGAAATACATTGATTATTGATGCCATATTGATTTATTTGTAATTTAATATTGACGTTCACTCCAATTTCACACACTAGAGTGACCTGCACTTAAAAGGGGTCATATCATACATTTTTATTAAGTAATTTTATTTATTTCCTTATCCTGTAGTGTTACTGAAGATATACATTTTAGATCAAATTTCTGAACATTTTCCACCCTCTCTCTGGTACATATAAATAAACCATTTTTTTAATACCTCTACACCTAACACCCTGGTTGCATGTGACATGAGAAACAGCTGTGTTTACACACAAGCTGCAAGTCTGCTGATGAGTCCAATGTACTGTAAATACTGTTTGCACTGCCCCATCCTTCAATAACAGCCTCTTTGCAAAGCCTGTTATATTTTGGCAGTATCCTCCTTAGTACCGCTTACTGAGCAGGTGGAACAAGTTTCTAAATACAAATAGGTGTTGTCGATGTCTAAATGTGGGAGGCCATACAGTATGTTAATGTATTTATTTGACAGCCGTAAGTCAAGAGAGTTCAGTATAGGAACCTTTTCCCACATTTTTAATAAGTGGTCTATTTGGACTGGAGAGGAAGTTTTGAAATTTTGTTTCCTTATGATGTGACCCCTTTAAGTGTTTTTCCCAAGGATATACACTAATGGTGAAGGCAGTTGACACTGATATGGCTGTATAGTTTTATAAGCACTTACATACCTTGGATGGCGATCTCATGCCTATGTTTAGTTTTTCTTGCTGGACCTCTAACATCTCTCCATTTTCCCTAATTTTAAAACAAATAGCAATTGCATTTTTATGCTTGCATTCATAAGAAACAAAAGAAAACAAATCCAGCTGATTTGCACTAAAGTTCTACCAGACATCCTGCAATGACCAGGATCAATTAAACCTTCACAGGCAGAGCACTTTAAAAGGACAGCGTGCAAACTCCTTGTTGAGTCATAAAGATCTTAAAATCATAAGGTATCCACCACACCTGCAAAGCACACAAAGCCCCTGGAAGGGGTGGAGGTTGCATACACAGTGCAAACCAAAGGGCTCTGGCAAACGTGAACAGTTATTACTCCTGTTGTTCTGGATAAGTTGATGAATACAGAGCTACTAGATGAGATAGACTGTGTGTCTAAATATACAGTGTAGGATTATGCCAACCGCACTTGAACCGTTGATGCTGATGTCTGTGCTTTTGTGAACATCTAGCATTACCTCTCTTTTAGCTGCTCTGAAGACTCAGTAGTTTGTGTTACATTAGGTGATGTCATGATGCCATCACTGTCCTTTCGGCTGATGCTTCTGGATCTGCCGCCCCACGACTTGGTTAAATACTCTGCATATGAGGATAGTGAGATGTTTACTGGTGTTTGATATGCTTGCTAACAAAGCATTTAATTAAGATTTCTATAAGACTTTCCTGTGTGAACTGTAGGCTTTTTGGTCTCACCAACAACTGAGGGTTTCCTTTGCTTCATTGATGCCATGATGATTTCAGAGCCATGAATTCTGTCCTGGTGTCTCTGTGACTTCACTTTGTAGAACCATTCCCCTGACATAAATTTGCATTTGTCTTCCTCTGGGACGGCTTTCTGCAGCTGTCTGGTAGTCAAATGAGAGATTCAACTTTGGGTGAGAAAAATCAAAGTCAACAGTTCCCAGCAACATGCATCTAACCTAATATAGTCTTATCTCAGCATGGTCCTTTGGACAAATACCATGCATTCCATAGGCCGCAAATTAGTTTACTCCATCAGCAATCAAGGACAGAATGCACTGCACTCATCACATCTTCGGTTGTTTGCTCACAAAATTTTGAATTTGTTTTATGTACAAATGTGTCAGGCAGTTCTTTGAGTGCTAGGAAGCTCCAAACGGCGCTTTCCAAATGTTGGTCCCTCGTTGCACTTTATTTATTTTTTAAGTTACACAGCTCTGCTGTATTAGACCCTCCTAAATCAATAAAAGTTTTCTTGGATACACAACAATAGTCTTCAGAAGAAGAGTCTTTTTGCTTTGCAAATACTAAATCTCTTATAATGGGTGCTTAGGTCCCTTACCAAAAAGTAGTATACTTCAAGTTTTTTTATTAAGTCATATCTTAATGGGAAGAGTTGTTGTGAGCACAGTTGTTATTGCAAATATGCCCTAGGGTACTAGTAGTATACTTGTAAGTGTACTATTTCGATACTCCTTGGGACTAAATTGGCCCACTTTCTAGTATATAAAAGTATACTTTTAAGTATACGTTAAGTATAACAGTAGTAAACTTTGAGTACACAACTAGTTTACATCAGTATTTTAGCTTGTACTGCAACTATACTAAAAGTGACCTTATATATATACTGATAGTTTACTAATTAAATAATTGAAGCATTTTTAATACACTTTGAAGTATAGTCTCAGTAACTAAACGTTTAGTAGTTGTCATGACTGCCAAGTATAGACGTATACGTCATTCTTTAAAGGTGAACTTACATCCATACTTCTATAGTAGTATGCTACTTCATGCCTATTTACTGGTATTAATTAGTATCAATTTTGTGCTAATATAAATACGGAAATAACCTTAGACAGAATAAACATTGGTTTGAATTCTAGCTTCGTGCATTCTTTTTTTTAAACACTTGAATGTGTATAAATAAATAATAAAGAAATAAACAACATTTTGAATAAAAGCTGAAAAAAGACTATGAATTGTATTTAGAATGATAATCAAAACGTAGATAAATTTGATCAACACTCCAAAGCTTGACAGTCAGTATTACCTCTTCTTTGGTCGACATTTTATTCCATAATGTTTCACAGTTTTGATACTGTTTTATGTCTTATGATCAGGATAGATTACGTGTTAGCATCTGTTGTTTTTCGGTTTCTTCTTCGCTTGTGTTTTTTTTGGAAATTCTGTTCAGAAGATGTGTACTAGCGCCCCCTACAATATAACAATGAAAACACAGATTCTAGAAACACAAGTATAGCTCAAATATATTTAAACTTTTTCAAGTATAAGTCAAGTATACTTAAATGAAATTTTAAGTATATTTCTGAGAAGTACAAAAGCCCATTCTGCGGAAAATACAACAAAAAGTAGACTAAAAAGTATAGTTGTTGTTCCAATTCATAGTTTTTGTTTAATAAGCATAGTTTACTAATAGGATACCACTGTGTATATATAATTCATTATTTTTCGTCACAGGGGTACTATCCATATTCCTAGTAGCTGTACCCTGTTAAGTATTCAGACACCAATGATGAAGAGCTGTATATCTAAGTGGGATTCCTTTCGAAACTAAGCAGCTCAAGAGGGTCGAAAATGAAAAAATAATTATACCTATGACTTGGTTAGAGAGCGGTCGTAATTGTTTTAAATCTGCCAGTGCACCGTAACTTTGTGGTGTTGCAAGGAATTACCCAAATTTAACAATAAGCGGATACACTGGAAGTCCGTTGTCACACAAACCTTGTTTTTGGCTCGTCCTGAATCACTACGGTACACCTATAATAAGTGTTTATATTCGGACTATTTAGACTGGTCTGGGTAGGTACCGCTGCGGAGTAGCCCAGTACCTGCGTGATTCGCCATAGACATAAACAGAGAGAAGTAGCTCCGGCTACAATGTTCTTCCGCAAGACGTACGCAGATCTGTTTATTAACCGCTAGAGCGCCAAAAGTTACGGACTGCAGCTTTTAGAAATGCTTTACAATATGCTAAAATTGTGCAATCATGAACAACCTTAATAAAGACATTGTGAGCATTTGCAGTCATTCAAAATAGTTTGATTAAAATCATGTGTTTGGAATCAACCATTGGAACACATCTTCACTTCTGAAGGAGGGCAAAGTATGTTGGTCATGTGAAAAGGCCAAGACAATTATTCCACAAGGGTAGACTTTAATCCTTTTATGTAAGGTTGAGTACTTGAGGCTAACCACAGGGAAATCACCCAGACATGGCCAGATTCTGCATTCTTCCTTTCATGTAGACTTCCAAGTCTCCGTTCAAAGCATTAAACATGAGAACAAATCATTTGCTAGCGCAATGGCGTTCATGTGGGTGAACCCCTCACTGTTTGTCTGTGGATTAATGTTCTGTTTTTTCATGTTGTATTTTGATGTACCGTATTTCATTAGATATGTGTAAAAAATTACCACATATGCAAAAGTTTTAGTCTCTTATGTTCACAAAGGCTGCATGTAGAGGGGTCGAAATATAAACTAACAACTAGATACTGTGAGAATATTATACAGAAATTTTCTATTGTAATATATTTTTTAAATGTAATTTATTTCTGTGATGACAAAGCTGAATTTTCAGCATCATTTCTCCAGTCTAAGTGTCACTGATCTTCTAAGAAATCATTCTAATATGCTGATTCGATGCTCAAAAACAGTTGTGCTGCTTTAATTCCAAACAGATTTTTTTGTTGCATTTATAAATGTCTTTGCTTTCACTTTTGATCAATTTAATGTGACCTTGATGAATAAAAGTATTAATTACTAACCCCAAACTTTTGAAGAGTAATAAGTTAAAATTTATGTGAACATAAAAGGGAAACTGTATATCAGATTTGCTCATATTTTATTCCCCTTTTAGCTTTTTACAGTTAAGAGTCGTGTAGTGTGTATTAATTTTTCATGTCAAAATAGCTGTGAGTTGTAAAATACTATGAGGTATCCTCAGTTGATGTGAGATCATAAAATGCCATTTATAATAATTATACAATATAGAAAAAAAATACTATTTAAAATTGATTAAAAATAGCATATCACACTGCTGCCACTACTTGAGTTTTTGATATCAGCTACAATTTTCATTAAGGGGGGGCATTTAGCCTACAAATAAAAGTTTGATTATGCTGCTAAAGCAGTCTTACTTGATTCGTTCCTCCTCTGCTTTCTTCAACTCAGCGTCCCTCTTCAAAACCATCATGATCATCTCCTGTTCCTCCTCGGTCAGGTGGCTCAGGTCTATCATGATGACCACTGTTCTTCTCACAGTTGGGTACTCTAGTACCGAGACTCACAGAATCCACATGGCTATCTCTTGTTCTTCCTGAATCACCTTCATTTCATTATGCTCAATTACGGCACCTGCAATGAGCATGCCAAAACATCTTAGATTCTCCATTAGTCTCTTTCTGATCAAGTGGCTTTTCTATGAAAATAATCATTTCTTTAATGGAAAGGACAGATGTAACCCAATTTTTTGTCTGTTCTGCCTTTCGCACGTCATTTTTGGGAAGCACAGTGTGTTTCTCATCGAAAGTGACACACTGATGTGAGTGAGGAGCCTGTAGTTAGAGAGTGAACGCTGTGACGAGTTTGTGTGAGACAAAACACGTGACGGCACTGTCAGTTGACTATGAGCATGGGGCAGACCTTCAATATGTTCTATTAGTATTATTGGTTTATTTCTATGAACAGAAAAATAATAACCCCGCGTGACCTCCATTTTGTTAGATGTTTCACATGTTTCTTTCAAGTGATGCTATTATGCGATTCTTGCTAATGCATTAGAACACGCAAGGTGTCGTGTTAACAGTGCAAATATTTGAAAACAGCTCACTGAAACACTATTTACTCTGGGTTATACCTGGAACAAAACAAGCCTCAAAGAAATGACAAAGTCAGCCTAATACATAACATTATACAAACAATCAGCGAACAATAAAATAGCATTGAAATGTAAATACTTTACATTGGTGAGGAGCTTAATAACGACGTTAAATAGAAATACATATTCTCAAATGAGAGTCCGACTCAAGTCTGAAATTATGAATGTATTTGTTTTAATTAAAGAAAACAAACCATGTATCAAGAGCACATGAGTAATGGATTTAACATGCTGGTTGATCTGCAGGATTTGATGCTGTAATGTCACATCCTGAATCCTGTTTCTGTCCAAAGGGCTTTTGACTCATCAAATGAGGCTCTTCATTGCAAATTGCATTAAGTTCTTAGTAAACAAACAGCATTTTATGAAATGCAAGATAAATTGCACTTTTAATAAACAAGATAAGTAACAATAAATTAAAGCTTTTTTTCTGGGTATGTAAAATAGTTTAACCTCAAGAAGCTCCTTGGAGCTTTAGGAGTTTATTAGTTGAACTTATAGACATGTAATTGAATTTTAAAAACAGGATAATGTGGTCTGTTCTTGTCTTCAGTGATAAAATCACTGCTGTCTCGGGATTCATGAGCTCTTTTTCTGTTAGGCTGTGTTGAAAATATTTTAAAAGGTAATTTATTCAGGTTCTAATAAACATTAAGCCTACGTATGCATTATATTTAATCGTCATAAATTGCTATATCATTCATCAGTGCAACATCTGTACAGAATGAACACAAGAACCTGTCACTTCCTTCATATCAGAATCATTTCGATAAATAATCAAAACCAACGGAGATTATTAACCCCGTAATATAAATAGTGTAAATACAGCTTTATATGATTTTGTCAGCCAGCGGTTCAACCTTTACTTTTCAGTGTAGTATTAGTCTCTGAGAACGAAAAAGACAGTGACAAAACTGGTTAGGTAAGTTTATTTTTAACAGTGCCTGTATTTCCGAATGAACTTTAGATGCTGGTGTGGAAATATATTTAGACGTGCTAAAACAATCTGCACATAGGCTGTACCAAACACGCCAGAGTATAAGCCGTTATAGGTAACGATATGAAGTTAGTTTATTCTAGCCTAACCTCGTTCCGTGGCGCAGATGACTTCTGGAAGCGTCCTGCACGTCGGACGCGCAGCCACAGAACACATCTGAGTGTGTGAGACGAAGCGTCCTATCAGGAGGATATCGTGGACGGCTTCAGGCTTGACGTCGGCTCATTAGACTCACCCACTCAAATGTAAATTCGTATCGGTCCTAATTTGATTAGCAAATGCTGATGTACAACAGCACTGGGACTTCTGATTCTATCACTTGGCTCGTCTGTTTTGTTCCAGACAGTCTGTGCATTAATGGTTGGGACTTTCAGTGTTTCTGCAGGTTACAGTCAGTACACAAATAGGTGGCGACAAATTAGTGTATTTATGAGTGAATCATTGAATCATTTACCAAATCAGTTCGTTCCAAACAGATTCAGGATTCAGGACCACAACATGTCTGTGGGTATACATTACTTTATTTCCTGGTCATTTTAAGTAAAATAAATATAGAAATTCAATCTTTTAGATTCCCTTAACAAGTTTATATTAGAACAAGTTTAACCAGGTTTATGTTTAACAAGTAGGAGTAAGGTTTTGAAATGGGTAGAGGCAAGTGAGTACAAACTCTCCAACGTGAGGACAACACAGAAATGATTCAGTAAAACTTAGGTCAGTTCCGATTTGATTGAATTGCTTTCATATTTCAAACCATCCTTAGCCAACCCCTGGACAAACTGCCGACATGGTATATGTATATACACACAAAAGCACCGATCAACAGTGCTCGAACCGTCTCCCCAGTCAGCATTTCTCATATTTTACACTACAAATTTACAGTGATATCAATAAACCTGTCCGTGACCAATAGCTAGAGGAGCGTCCAGCTCCCGTTCAGTATTCCTGGACTTTTAGAGAGCAGGGTGCTTAACTTAACGAGAAGTCTGAAACATGAGGGCAACTCTTAACATTCAGATCAGGGGCAGCCAGATCTTTACGGTCCGTGTGAAAATGATGGCATGCCATGCATAATGCAGAACACCTCCCTTCCCAAGTGCAACACTTCACAGTCATGGAGGAAGTGCTTTTCTACTCCAACAAATATCTCATTGCAAAACCCCTAAACAGTATAACAAACCATTCACTAATGATTACCCTCCCAATAGCCTTGGGCTGCAAACATTTCATCTACGGGAAGTTGTTCTAGACATAAAACTTAGAGAATAGTTAGTGCTCTATCATTTAGCTTACATGGTATTTTTCACATAATATCTATTTTAAAAGTATAAACCTAATTATACCATCAACACAATGAATAAGTTGATTATATTATTTCCCCCCCCCCCCCCCCCCCCGATGTACTTTGTAAACTCTCCCGTTTTATTTTTTAGGCATTAATCATAAATAAATACAAACGACACGCAAGAAAGGTCTACTGGTGAATACAATTAAAGTCGAAACTAAAAGATAAAATGTAAAACAAAGTTACTGTTACTATTTCATAACACATACTATATCAGATGCTGAGTTATACTGCGATTTAGCTCGATGTTTGCCACAAGACCTCTCATCAGAAGCTCCCGGTTGAAGGAAAAAAACAACCTAGCAGGAAAATCAAAATATAGCTTCTCAGAACACAAAAGATCCAAGCCTCTCAATGCCCTTACCTACCTTAACAGATTATAAAATGTATGAGGAATCCCTTTATGGGTTGAACAGCAGCATCACTTGACATCTTAAACAAATTACGAAATGATTGCAGTATGCTCCCAGTCTTTCAACACACTTGGTTTACATCTTTGACGTCGAGTATGTTGTGGGATCGGTCCTCTGAAGAGCATCCCAGCACAGAGGACGGAGCTTAATGGTTTGACATCAGGGATCAACTTCATTTTGTGTTACATAAACTGCATCTGGAGAAAGCAACAATTAAACGTACAATTAAAAAGATACTTTAAACAACAGTGTGTTCAGTCTACAAGAAACAGCGTTCGCGACCCATGTCACTTCCAAAACGTGACACATTTATGAATGAAACCAGTGTAGACCGGGACTGGGAACTGATTGGATTGTGAATAGTCTCTGTATGACAGTTTGGAGGAGAGGAGGGTTTGATGTCAACCGAAAAGGAAAGACGTTTTAGAGGTGTTACAGAAAGTTGCAGGGTTTCTACTTCATGACTTTTCCAGTTTGTGGTTACTGGATAAGTATTTTAAAAATCATTTCATACAGACTGTACTCACAGAAAATGAAAAAGTGATGAAATATCTTGAAATATCTGTGCACAACTAGAAAAAATATAATCCATATAGAAATCTCCATGACTTTTTAAAATATATTATCAGGCCACAGTTTTAAAGGTGAATTCAGTCATTTATTGCTACTGTTATTTTACATATAATTAAATCAATTGTTGAAAAATAAAATTACATGTTTAATATATACTTAAATTTAAACGTATTCAGAAAGAATAGTGTCAATTTTATTGAACATTAAAATACTTTTATAAAGTGAGAAATATCTTAAAACCTCTGTTTACTAGAAAAAATATATACACTGAACTAAATTATAAACGCAACACTTTTTTTTTTTCCCCCATTTTTCATGAGCTGAACTCACTGATCTAAGACTTTTCTATGTACACAAAAGGCCTATTTCTCCCAAATATTGTTCACAAATCTGTCTAAATCTGTGTTAGTGAGCAGTTCTCTTTTGCCGAGATAATCCATCCACCTCAAAGGAGTGGCATATCAAGATGCTGATTAGACAAAATGATTATTGCACAGGTGTGCCTTAGCTGGCCACAATAAAAGGCCACTCTAAAAGTGCAGTTTTATCACACAGCACAATGAAACAGATGTCGCAAGTTTTTAGGGAGCATGCAATTGGCATGCTGACAGCAGGAATGTCCACCACAACTGTTGCCCGTGAATTGAATGTTCATATCTCAACCATAAGCCTCTCCAAAGACGTTTCAGAGAATTTGGCAATACATCCAACCGGCCTCACAACCGCAGGCCACATGTAACCACACCAGCCCAGGATCTCTACATCCAGCATCTTCACCTCCAAAATCATCCGAGACCAGCCATCCGGACAGCTGCTGCAACAATCAGTTCGCATAACCAAAGAATTTCTGCACAAAATGTCAGAAACCATCTCAGGGAAGCTCATATGCATACTCGTCGTCCTCATCGGGGTCTCGACCTGACTGCAGTTCGTCGTCGTAACCGACTTGAGTGGGCAAATGCTCACATTCGATGACATCTTGCACTTTGGAGAGTGTTCTCTTCATGGATGAATCCCAGTTTTCAATGTACAGGGCAGATGGCAGACAGCGTGTATGGCGTCGTGTGGGTGAGGGGTTTGCTGATGTCAACGTTGTGGATCGATTGGCCCATGGTGGTGGTGGGGTTATGTTATGGGCAGGCGTATGTTATGGACAAGGAACACAGGTGCATTTTATGGATGGCATTTTGAATGCACAGAGATACCGTGATGAGACTCTGAGGCCCATTGTTGTGCCATTCATTCACGACCATCACCTCATGTTGCAGCATGATAATGCACGGCCCCATGTTGAAAGGATCTGTACACAATTCCTGGAAGAACATCCCAGTTCTTGCATGGCCAGCAAACTCAACGGACATGTCACCCACGGGATGCCCATGCTCAGGGACCGGCGTATACGACAGCGTGTTCCAGTTCCTGCCAATATCCAGCAACTTCGCACAGCGATTGAAGAGGAGTGGACCAACATTTCCACAGGCCACAATCAACAACCTGATATACTCTATGCGAAGGAGTTGTGTTGCACTGTGTGAGGCAAATGGTCGTCACACCAGATACTGACTGGTTTTCGGACTCCCCGGACCCCCCAATACAGTAAAACAGCATTTTAGAGTGGCCTTTTATTGTGGCCAGCCTAAGGCACACCTGTGCAATAATCATGCTGTCTAATCAGCATCTTGATATGCCACACCTGTGAGGTGGATGGGATTATCTCGGCAAAGGAGAAGTGCTCACAACACAGATTTAGACAGATTGTGAACAATATTGAGAGAAATAGGCCTGTTGTGTACATAGAAAAAAGTCTTAGATCTTTGAGCTCATCTCATGAAAAATGGGGGGTGGCAAAAACAAGTGTTGGTTCTAATTTGTCAGTGTATATTCCCTATAGAAATCTTCAGGCATGAATATCACAGTTTTAAAGGTGACCTCAGTAATTTTCCCCACAGTTGTTATTATTATTAATTAAATTAATAGTAACATGAAATATGTTTAAAATAATGTACACTCAGGAATATGTATTAAGAAAGTAAACTGTCAATTTTATGTTAATAAAACGAGATGAAACTGAACATGAGTGCATGCAAGACCATCGGTGAGCACAAACACATGCGGTACCTAGACAAAAGACGAAGCTCTACAAGAAATCCTTGAGAGAGAGCTGTGCAAAGGGGTCTTGTCCTGGGGCTCTGAGAGGACTCTGACTGGAAGGGCTAGAGGCAGCGGAGGGCTAATGCAGAGAGAACAACACAGAGAGAGAAAGGAAAGAGCTTGGAGTGACAGGGAGAAGCACATGTGGAGGAGAAGAGGAATGATCTGCACTTTGGGAGGGAGTTGTCTATGTCATGGCCCATCAGAACACAATGGACCATGTTTATGAAGAGTGTTAATAGAAAGCTACATTCATCACAAGAACAACATAACGTACATGAAAGTTTGTAGGGACTGTACCTGTGCACTGGACACTGATCCAAATGGATTGGATGGCCTCATGACCGGCTGTGTGTACATCATTGTGGGCTGTGTCATCATGCTCATAGAGGGCATCTGTGGAGGCTACAAAAATACAACCATGAAGAATCATTCTGGTCACAATTTCAACAACCTCAATTCTAGCAGCTGGTTTCACAGCAGGGTTATCAAAGTTAAAGGGGTTATATGATGTTGCTAAAGAACCGATTTGTGTATGTGTTTAGCGGTTTAAGGTTTCAAAAAAACACATATTTGAAACCTATGACATTATGGTTCTCCTCTATGAAACGCGTCGATTTTTACAAAGCTCATCGGTCTGAAAAGCGAGGTGTGCTCTGATTGGCCAGCTATCCAGTGCATTGTGATTGGCTGAATACCTCAAGCGTGTGACGGAAATGTTACGCCCCTTACCATACTGTGATGCTGTGTCCCGGATCGACAAGACAAAACCAATAAAACCCATTACAAGCAAGGCATTTGTTGCATCCAGTGGGGACATAATTACGGATTATAATGACTTATACTGTCTTTGTTGTTGCATCGCACCGCGTAAACATAAACCATGTCTGCATTTGTGATCGGAGGAATGACAAACAACAAGTGCTACTCTACACTGCTCAAAACTCGCGTTTAAATCGTCAGTGGCAAATCCTTTAAATATGAAAACGTACTTACAGGCTGTGAGTCAGAACAGCCGGCATTGTAGTCTACTCTTCCAGGATCAGGAAACAGTCCTCCAAAAAATGTGCTGCACACATCTGAATATTTGGGTTGAACTGTTCTGGAACAGTGTTGTAAATACAACTTAACTACTGATTTCTAGTTGTTCTCTTTTGGAAGGCCAAACAAAGTAAGTTAGTTTCGCTTTCACAACGAAACACACAGCGCCCTTCACGACATGACGGCGGCAACAACAAAACTACAGCGAAAATAAAAGTTACGCCATCTTTCTTTACATGAACATTTGGGTGGCATTATGCAAACCTTCCCACATCGCGACGTAGACATGTGGGGGCATGTTAGAAATGAGCCGTTTTAGGTAGGCATGGTCGACTCTTAACTTTTATAAAGAATATCAACTTTGGATTTGAGACTTTAGTCTTTGCAGCTTTACAGATCTTCTTATGCACCAAGAGCTTATAACACTCAAAGAGAAAGGAATGTTTAATCCCATCATAAACAAACCTTTAAAGGGGTCCTATTATGTTTTTTCACTTTTTCAGCTTTAGTTAGTCTGTAATGTTGCGTTTGAGCATAAAAAAGATCTGTGAAGTTACAAAGCTCAAAGTCCAATTAAAAAGGAAATATTTTATTGAACAGAAATCACTTTACAAAAACTACAACGAACTACTCGTTTGGACTACAACGCATATTTACCGGGATTTGTGATATCACAAATACCGAAGAATGGGACGAGACCTGGTTGAGCTGCACTAGAGAAGGCAACGAGTGTTATCACTATGTCGGAGACACGCTATAGTTTTCCCAAGGCAGACGAACTTAAGAGTGGTTACAATCATCCAGGTTTAAATCGCGCTCAAATTGATTTGACGCAATATTTACACTGAAGCTAACAGGCGGCTGTGGTAAGGGGCATGACATTTCACGACCAGGCGCCGAGTGCTGCCAATCACAACAACACTGGCTCAGCTAATCAATCACAGCACATTTCGTATTTCAGAAGATGGGCTTTTATTTGATACAGGAACTATTCGAGCCGGTCATGCCAGACTGGGGAGAGAGGTGTTAATGTAATAATGTAAAATATGTGAAAAATAATGTGTTTTTCGAACAACCTAGTATGAGAGCCTGTTCTAGTACACCCCCAAAACAAAATCAAGACTTTGTAAAAGAGTATAATAGGACCCCTTTAAATAAAACCATAAAAAAATGAAACCTTTTTATTTGAAATAAATAAATGTTAACTAAAAAAAATACAACAACACATGCAGCTTGTGGTTAAAGTAACATTTCATTTTTACTGAGTACAAAATATAACTGAAATACAAATAAAAACTGAAAATAACAAACTAAAAACAGGAAATCTAAAAATAAAGACTCGTTCAAAATATTAATTAAAAACTATAATAGTATCTCAGTGATACTAAAATAAGACAGTTTCCCAGAAGTACTAACCATGCCATATCCCATCATTCCTGTAGGTGTTGTAGCAGGGAAAGCCATGATGGACGGTGGCTAGAAAACAAAGAAAGACTAATGAGACACCAAGTTCATATGTGATTACTTTCATTAAAACCTTTAAAAAAAGACATAAGACACCTTGTTTTAGCAATATCCCAGAACGCACTTCTGTGAGCTCAGTTAATAAATGGCGGACAAGGCAAGAAAATGTCAGTTACGATTTAAATATTTCTTTCCAATACCGAGAAGGATTGATTAAAACAGTTTAATGTAATGCAAATGTATTATTTTAACCAATATTTGTGTGCTGCATATTTATGCTTTTTAAAGTATCGAGCTGTTAGCTTAGTAACATGCTAATTTAGATTACTTAAAGACTAAAATAAACTACATGGTTTTGCACAGATTTATGCACAAGTTGACGATGATTACCAAAAGTAAGAGCCGGTCTGCAGATTTTGTTCAGAGTTGACAATTTTGCAGAAAATCGCATAGTGTATGATGGGCACAGATTTATTTAATTTTTTTGGTTCAGACCGACTCCATCCACTCAGCGGATTTCAAACATGTTTGATAGTTTGAGTTGATTTCAGAACAAATTGTTTGCATTTGTCACTCTCCTAGCAATGAGGCGCTCATTTAGTGAATAATGCCAGTTTTCTTGGCAAGAGTGTGATGCCTAGTATTTTAAAATCTGTTCAGATTCATGTAGTCATGTAGTGTTTTCCAGCCTTAAGAGGTTAGGATGCTTCCTTAGAATGTAGCTGCCTATCTAGGCAGCTCAATGGATTTTAAAGCAATTTTATCAATATAAAGTACAATTGTACCATAGAAACAGGATTCCATGTAGTAGATGGAGCAGTTTTGGGTTGCCAGTTCATTCCACCAGTTAATTTTCTCTCTCCTGGTTGGTTCCAGTGGATATCACTGTGAAAACAGGCTAATATTAACACCAAACCAGAATATGTATTTACTGAGCATCAAGGATATACTGAGCATCATAAAGGGCAACATTCTTACTTTTTAGTGGTACCGTTTCCAATGCCCAAATCTGTATGTGAGAAAATATATATTTTATTAAAGGGGTCATATGATGCTTTTTTAAAGATCATTATTTTGTGTATTTAGTGTAACAGAATATGTTGACATGCTTTTTTAATGTTCAAAAAACACATTATTTTTACATTATTGTAGGTCCTCTATGCCCAGTCTCTCTCAAACGCTTAGTTTTCTACAAGTCCCTCCTTCCGACAAGCGCAGTCTGCTCTGATTGGCCAGCTGACCCAGTGCATTGTGATTGGCAGAACACCGCAAGCACTCGTCGGAAATGTAACGTCCCTTACCATAATCGGCGGCTTCAGCTTTCAAAATAAATGTGAAGACAGAGCCCGAAAGGGGAACAGAAACGCGTGACAGACACAGTGATGAAGCTGGTATGTGTTTGTGATGTGGCCCCCCCTCTCTCTCTCTCTCTTCTCTCCTCTCTCTCTCTCTCTCTCTCTCTCTCTCCTCTCTCTCTCTCTCGCACTCTCAATTCATAAATTCAATTAATTATTGCTTATTGGCATGACATACTTGGTACTATTGCCAAAGCCTTGAAATGCAGAACAAATACATTATAATATACATCCATAACACAAACAAAACAAAAATGCAATAAAAGACATCCAGAATATTTATATAAACATGATGGTACTACTAATGCAGATGTGTCACCTGTAACTCTAGTTTGTGGCATTTATAAATAAATGTGCACACCCAGAGGAAGTAGGTCTTCACCAAGTAATATTCTTAATTGTGGTTTTCATGGAGCGACCTGGAACTCAGGAATGTTCTCTCTCTATCTCTCTCTCTCTCTTCTCCCTCTCTCTCTCTCTCTCACTCGCACGCACACACACAACGCACACACACACAATGGCGCAAAAACTCCGCATTTGAACAGTCAATAGCTAATACTTAAACTAATAACAAAACAGTTGCTGATTCAGAAGTGCCAGATTGTCCTAGCAAAGTCAGAATTACCTCCTCTCTAAGGTTCATGAAAACGGTCGTCCATAAAATGCATTGCTGTTCTGTTGTAAGTAATCTTAATGCATCTACTTTCGGAAGGCCAAATAAAGTGCTTTTGCTTTCACCTAGAAACACACAGCGTCTCCCTGACATGACTGCTTCAACACTAACTGCGGTTACTGAAAACCACGCCTTCTTTCTTTGCGTGAAAATTTGGGCAGCATTATGCAAATATTTCCACATAGTGAGGTAGATATGGTGGGGCGTGTTAGATGAGCCATTTTAGGGGGGTGGCAGAGTCTTAACTTTTTATAAAGAATATCTCTTTGGATTTGACACTTTAGTCTTTGCAACTTCAGGGATCTTATCTATGCACAATCAGTTGTAACACTCCAAAGAGAAACTGATATCGGCATTCATGCCCCCTTCAAGACTTTAAAGAGGTACATTTAAATTTTTTAATAAATTTGAAAATTAGAGGCCGTTCACAAGAGACACATTGTTGCATTCCACTACACTGCTTTTCCATTGTTTCTCTGTAAACATGCACTAGAGCAGGGGTTTCAACCTTTTAGGACATGCGCCCCCCCCCCCAAGTTTGTCTAATTTCACTCGCGCCCCCCCAACATCCAACAACACTGATGATCGTTAAGATAGTTTTGGGGGGCTAAGGTGATAGATAGGGGGGCTGAAACCCACCTAAAAAGGATTTAGAACCGCCCCTGGTATAGCGTGCGTAATTATACTGAAACATAAATATATAACCAGTTTACCTGATTCAATGTGATGGCTGAGCCTGTTTCTGAGATAACAACATGTCAATCCGTGGTTGGATTTCCGACACGGCTAATCGTAAATCATCTTACACTGTCAATAAGCGTGACTGATACTCGAGCCAACTCTGCTCTAACTGTCGACTAGCAGTGGGAGTCAGATTGCCCCCTAGTGGATGGCTAAAGATTTGCTAACTCATATTCATAAATCCTCAAGGGAATGTCTCTGATTTAACTGATGCTGGCAAGGTTGAAAACCCCTGCACTAGACAGACATCACTGACCACTATGCTTGCATTTTTTGCAGCACCTTGGTCAAGACCTTACGTTTTCTTCACTGAACTGGCCTGCATGTCATGTTTTTACATGCAAAAATGCATTCTGTGTGAAACGGCCCCTAACAATGTATATCTTCATTTTAGCATCATGTTCTGACAAACACATTGACACTTACTTCCAACAAGGTTGGCCAAGGAAGAATCCAGGTCGTCTGACACCAGTTTCTCTGGGAGCTGATTGGAGGACTGATTTGAACCGGCCACAGTGGGTTTCAAAATCCCTGCTGTTACATTCACAAATAAGACAGGTGAGAATATTTATTTTATATAGCATATTTGATACACAATGGTGATTCAGAGTGCTTTACATTAGCATTATAAAGCAAATAAAAAAACATATAGACATAAAAGCCAAGTTTAAAATCATTTAATACTGTCAGTTCAGAAACTTCTGATAACATGTTGATCTACTTTTTCAAGTTTTCATTTGATTTATACTAAAATGCCTTACCATCAGTATCCAGGCTATTGGACGAGGCAGCTTTAGAACCGAAAACAGACTCAAAGTCAACACGCAGCTCCCCTGAGCTCTGTGGAGGAGGGATTTGTGGAGCTCCGTATCCTTCAAAAGGCACAAAAAGCCATTTAAACCCTCTTACAGCACTCACAATATAGATTAGGACACTGTCTGAAGAATAAGCAAGTTAAAACAATGCCAGTATCAAAAATAATAAGTTCAAGTGCTGCCAATAAGTGGGCTAGTTTGGTCACATGTCAAAGTTAGTAGAGGGTAAACTACACGCACAAGACATCCTGAAAAACTGCAAGAACCACTACATGTTTACAAGAACCGCGTTAAAGTGATAGTTCACCAAAAATGCAAAACTCATCATTTACTCACCCTCATGTCATTCTAAATATCTTAATATCTAAATATCTTATGAACATAAAAGGTGAATTTTTGAAGAATATAAAGACAATGAATGAGGCCGTCAAGCTCCAAAAAGCACCATAAAAACAAAATGTGAATAAATGATGACAGAATTGTCATTTTTGGGGGTACTTTCCCTTTAAGGATCTGATTTTGAATGGTGTTATATCATATTAGATCAGACAACATTAGAGACAAAGGGAAACATATATCACAAAGGGGCGCAGCGCCACACGAGGCAACCTCCAGCCACAGGCTCCCTACCTCTGAATATGCCTGCTACTGTGGAGGGCTCAGACTGGAAGGGAGAGGGGTTTGGGAGATGCTGGACCATAGACGGTTGACCAAACGAGTCTGACAGGCAGGCAGGGAGAAGGAGAAACAACACGGCAAGCGTTACAGACATAAAGACATTTGAGATTCAGAATGGATTAGTAAAGAGCGTATTTAAACAGCAATATTAAGACAGCCATGTGCAGAAGGCAAACAGCATCCAGCAGGGATCATCACAGGTTAGTCCCTGCACACTGCTTCAGTGCTCCTATGTTTCCAGACAGAGGGGAAACATAGGTCGGATGGTTTGCATCATGGTACCTGAGATTAAGTGCTCTATCCGCACAGTGCGTTTGTAATTGCTTGATACAGATGAACTTGAATCAATAAAGGGATTGTACTGATCTACAGTGGAAAAGGAAAAACAATCATTCACTTATAGCTTTATAGTTTAACTACTAAACCTTTACAAAGCAAAGGTAGACTGAGGTGAAAACTGGAATGAAATGTGTGATTTCTGACAAACTTTTTTGTAGAACGCTTCAGAATGTTCCAGAAAATAATATAAATATTATGTTTCATAAATAATATATATTATGATTAGTTGCTTTCAAATGATTAAAATATTTATTTGTAATTGTTTTTGTATGCCGGATTGCACTCATGGTTTATATTTTACTTGTTGACCTTTGTTAAATATAAAAAATTGCATCAGACAAAATTTTAAAAAAGAGCATTAAATATTTTTCATTTTTAATATTTCAGTAATCGCATTTAACGCAATGCGTTTAATGTTAACGCATTACCTTTGATAGCCCTAATTTTATGTATATTACCCTTAAAAAGTCTGGGGGGAGTCTGTCATTCTTTTTTTGAAAGAAATGAATACTTTTATTCAGCAAGGATACATTAAATTGATCAAATGTGTCAGTAAATATATTTATAATGTTAAAAAATCTATTTCAGAAAATGCTGTTCTTAAGCATCAAATCAGCGTATTAAAATGATTTCTGAAGGATCATGTGACACTGAAGACTGGAGTAACGGCAGATTTTTCATAAATGCATTTTTCATATGTATTTTTCATAAATGCAGCTTTGATGAGCATAAGAGACTTTCAAAACAAAATATTCTTACCGACCCCCAAACTTTTAAATGGTGGCAAATATTATTTACCATATATATGTTGGAAGTTGGGCAAATTAATCTATTCAGAATGTAGTTACATCATCTTGTTTATTTGTCTTTCTATTCACCCAGTTAACATGCATTTTTTCTGTTGTTTTCGTCTCACACTACCCACAACCGCTTTAATTTTAGCTTTGAATCGAGATAAAAACTGTAATTAACGAAACAGCCCCACTGTAACTAAGCCAAAACAAAGCTCTATGTGTACAAACATTATTTGAGGCTTATCTATAGTACTGCCACCTAACCTCCATTTATTCTCCAATTACAGACTGCATTCTTACTCAGACGGCGAGCTAAACTGTAAGAACGATGTGACTGAACTTAATCAGAGGATTCCTGACACAACGGGATACTGTGCATGCGAAACAACGAGGGACTTTCAGCGACCAGAAAAGCTCAAACTAATAAAACACGGTGGATGGGTGGGTTGGAAGAAAGAAACTAAAGCGTGTTTACCACCAAAAATCTCATGACCTGATGTCCTAGAGGAGAAACTAACACCATCTGATGACATAACGGGTAGATGAGCACCATCAACAACAAGTTTGGTTAGGAAAGGGTTTAGGTTTGGAATGGAGTCATCTACAGCTTCAGAAGAAGAGAAAGGATCTGAGCAGGCAAAAGGAGAGAGAGAAAGAGTCGAACAGGAGGACATTAAAATGAGACTCAAGTTAGCACAGAGCTACAGCATGCTGAATCTGAGACAGTCACATGCAAAGGGTCTCACCTCCCCAAGCCGTGGCCACAGAGGGTCCGGGCTGCATGCTTGACTGAAAGTTTGTCTGCAAGTCGAAGAGGTCGCTCTCCATCTTCAGGGCACTGAAGATCAGGAAACGAAACAAAAATGTCTTAATCCCCAACCGATTTAACCAACAGAGTTTCATGTAGATGTAATATAAGATGCAGGGTTTTGCATGTCCAGAGATGTCACACTGTGAAGTGATTTGTTTGGCTGACCCATTGGAGCAGCTGGGAGTGGAGAACAGGTCGATGGCAGGAGCTGTGCTGATGCATGCTGCTGTGGTGGAGACTGGAGAAGTGTCAGTCGTGGCGAACGACGGCCTCTTGGAGAGCTCCTTCAGCCTCTGTTCCTGTTTACAAGAAGCCAAGAAACCTTTTAGACAGGAAGGAGCCATCTGATTGGCATGGGGAATAACGTACCAACCACTTTTCATTCATTAGTGTGATGTTTAGAGGATAAATTTGAAATGTGATACCAAGATCATTGTTTTAACAACTGAACTGTAGCAGCACGGTAAGTTGTACACAATGCTTTTTGATAAAAAAACCTATGCACTCGGGACAGGTTTTTTAATCTGTTCCGACAAAGCCATCAAATCAGATAAGAACTTTTCACCAACTCTTGCCATTATTGTGTGCAATATGCATTATATAATCTGGGAATGGTTTGTGAGCTTCAGACATATAGAAAAAAAACACCCATCATTAATCTAACAAACAAAATATTGTCCTCTAAGGCCACACACACACTGTAATGTTTAAGGATTGACAACCATATTTAAATACAGGAGTGAATCCCCTAAATTCAGGAGTGAATCCCCACTCTCAAAATTGCATGATTGACACCATTGTAACCATAGCAACGTTTTTGCCATTTTGTGGCCTAATGGTTAGAGAGTCTGACCAGTGCTCTCTTCCACCTTCAATACCACGACTGAGGTGAGACCCTTGAGCAAGGCACCAAACCCCCAACAGCTCCCCGGGGGCCACAGCAAAAATGGCTGCACACTGATCCGGGTGTGTGTTCACGGTGTGTGTGTGTGTGTTTGTTCACTACTCAGTGCTGTGTGTGTGTGCACTTGGATGGGTGAAATGCAGAGCATAAATTCTGAGTATGGAACACCATAATTTGGCCACACGTCGCATCACACTTCTTATTTGCTGTTATTTTTTTCTGTTAACGCTAGGGGTGCAACGGATCGTAGATGTTCCATGATCCGTACGGATCAGGCTGCACGGTTCGGCACGCATGTGATTCGCGGATTAACTGTTAAATTTAACCATCATAAGAGTTCAAGTTTATCATTTGCACAAGTTTTGTCTTGCCAGTTTACACATTCGAGCAATTTTAACTCACGTGCTGTTTTCTGTGCGCTCAGCCGCTGCCGCACACACCTGAAGCGCGCACACGCAGAGAGAGAGACACCGCGTGAACACTGAATTGATTCCTCTTTCACATACACATAAAGTTATGTTAAAATACCGTTTTGGCAAGTTTTCTAGTAAACACAGTCGGTTATGTCTTCAGTGAACGTAAACAGCTGAGAAAAAAACCTGATGTGTGCCATGTTAGTAGCCGGTCGCAAGAATAAATAGATGACTTATCGGAAACGTACAGACATCAATCATTTTTGGTGAACCAAAATCGCCCATTATATTTGCTTAAAAATTAATGTCACCATGTTTTTTTTCTACAATGTGGTGTAGTCATGAGGTGCTAGCTCGTACATAACGTGGTTTAGTCATGAGGTGCTAGTTCAAATTTAAAAAGTTTCATCTGCAGATATGGTCTTGTTTAGGGAGCTGTGCCTTTGTGCATGTGTACATCTGACTGCTTTAAGTAGTGATTGTGTTTTTCAGCAATGCACCCTTAGTTTACAGAGAAAATAATTAATCTGTAGATGGAATCTGTAGATGGAAAAATCTCCATACATACTTTGTGCATTTTTCTTTTTTTTCTACTTGTTACTTTGCACTTTTTGTTAGAAAATGTTTATTTACTATTTATTCAAGTGTTTTAAGGGATCTAATATTTTGATACTTAATTTCCATGATCTAGCCTAAAAATTCTTAAATTAAAAGTTTGTTGTCATTTGGAAGTGTGTAGGCTTCCTGCATTATTATGCTGTTACATTATGAATATATATATACAGTGCATCAAATGGTCTTTAAAATGACAATAATATCGCTTATCGCAATTATTTCTGAGGCAATATATCACACAACAAAAAGTTGTTATCGTGACAAGCCTAAGTATTAGGTCTGTGTATTTGGTCTTAAAGAGACAGCAGCCAATAAATACCTGTTTCTGTCTGCTAATCAAATAACACCACAGCTCTAACCAAGATTAATCTGAATTTAACTTGTGCAGTGAGCACTATTGTGTTATTTTACACTTAATTATTACATTTCTGCACCTCAATGCTACTGTTTCTGACTTTATTTGTAACTGTGTTTTGTTGTATTCATCTATGCTTGTAATTTGTGTAATTGTTCTTGTTTTTTTATTTCTTGCATCGCGCATACAGAAGGGAGACACATCTCTGATACACGTTTAAATATGTCATTAACAACTAGTTGTTCAGTTCATTTCCACACACACTGCGTAGAATTTCTGTAAATGAGGCTGTCACTACCTGAATGGTGAAGTCAATTTGGTTGTAGAATGTGGTTGCTTTTGTTGGACACTGTACATTAAAAACTGCAAGGACTATTATTCTCTATATTTTAGGACCAAAATATTCATATTTCAATATTTAAACAGCCTTGCAATAAAAATGCTATATTTAGTTTTACTTAAAAAAAATCAATGTAGGCACGGCCATTTTCAAAGTGCAGCATTTTTAGAAAGTACAATAACTAGCCAGGAATTTACTGCAAATTCACACACACAAAAATAATTTAATTAATTTAATAATAATAATTTGTCATTTAACAGACACTTTTATCCAAAGCGACTTACAGTGCATTCAGGCTATACATTTACCAGTATGTGTGTTCCCTGGGAATTGAACCCATGACCTTTTGCGCTGCTAACGCAATGCTCTACCACTGAGCACATATAACTAGAAAATAGGAATCTGTAATAAACCAAAGAAAAATGTATGCAAAATATTACAGAAAATACTGGAAATCCTTTCCTCTGGCTGGTGAAATCATTTTTGATGTGTCCTGTAATGTACCTTTAGAGCTTTCAATCGCGCCTGTTCCTCCTCCAGAGCTGCCTGCTTTTCCCTTTCATCCACTTTGGTGAAAGACATGCCAGTGTTGGCCAGTGATGACACCGCATTGGAGAGTGTGCTTGCCCTACAAAAGTCAGGGAGAGATATATTGGGCTTCAGTGATTATGAAAGAGAAATGTATACCTAGAGTATATAGAACTCCTGCATTACAAGCTCTTGTAAGTAAGAATCCATGAAGTCCTGTCAACATAATGCATCTGTTAGAACTCATTAATTTGTATTCAGCTTTGAATGTGACATGAATGACCCACCTGCTGGCGGCGGTGGAGTCCTTCACCTTCTTCCCTTCTAATGAAGCCAAGTGTTGCTCCAGGGCATCCAAAAGACTGCTGGGGGCCTGAGGGAATGCACAAACATTTACCCAGCAATACAGCACTGACTGCATCAAGTCAACAGTGAAATTACAGTAATTAGCTTATTGGCAATAAGAATTAAACAGTGCAAAGGAGTGCAGAAAAGAGTCAGAAAAGTACTTACACACACTGTAAACTGAAGGTGGACAAAAGGTGGAAAGATAAAGGGAGATACAGAATATAAAGGTGGTCTTGGTCAGACATATAATGCATGAGTTTCAAATCTGCTTTTATATAAGACTATGATGGTATTTGCATTGGATATTAATCTGTCCTTTTCATGTGTCCATGTTTACCATTTGCCATTATGACTTTCATGTTACCATATACACTAACCCATTCTCACTCCCATGGTATCAAATACTGCTGCTTGGTTAAGAGCTCTGCATGTATATAGATGCCAATGGTGCATTTACATTACTATAATCATGAAACTATACTCTCAAGAATATACTCATCATTTTGCTGGCTGAAATGTGTCTGTGCTGTAATTGTACTGTATATTCAGGTTTATTGTTCCTTTAGATCAATCTACCTGAACACTGATTTTACCAATAGGAATACCAATAAAAATAATTATTTTATAGACATTACATTTAGAGCAATTTCTAACCTCAGAAATATTTTAGAGCTGAGCATAACAAGAAAAATATACATTCGCTATAAAATCTAAAGATTTCCATTTTTTAAAGAAAATAATACTTTTATTTAGCAAGGATGCATTAAATTTATCAAAAGTTACTGTAGGCATTTATAATGTTACAAAAGGTTTCTATTTCAAATCCATGCTGTTCTTGTGAACTTTCTATTGATTAAAGAATCCTGAAAAATTGCATCATGCGTTCAACAAAAATACTGAGCAGCAAAAATAGATGATAATAATAATACATGTTTCTTGGACAAAATCAGCATATTAGAATGATTTCTGAAGGATCATGTGACACTGAAAATTCAGCTTTGCCATCACAGGAATAAATTACATTTGATTAAAATAGAAAACAGATATTTTAAATTGGAATAATGTTTCACAATATTACTGTTTTTGACCATATAAATGCAGCCTTTGAGCATAAGAGATTTCTTTTAAAACATAAAAAAATCTAACTGACCCCATGCAAATTTTGGGAACAGTAGTGTATATTGGCATATAGTTTTCTTTTAAATTTACACATGGCACAAAATGGCTCAAACAGCTGTTTTTGAGTGAGAATCTGTTGCATATTCTGAGTCAATATACTTGCCATAGCTGTGGAAGTCATGATTCTATTATCTCTATTATTATAATTATCATTCTGAAATCTCCACTGAGCCCATAACACCTTTATTTGCTGTAGACAGGGAAAAGTTAAGACAGAAAAGCTGAGAAATATTTAGTGACATGCGCATCCGAATGACCTGCATGCATCTTCAAGTTAGAAATGCATTTGTGCAAAGTAATGTAAGAGAGAAAGCATAACAGTTTCAGAAAATACTCAGGATAGTTAATAATGCAGAACGAGCGCAGGTGTTATAGTAAGAATAAAAGTGTAGTCTCACCTGAGACAGGTCAGGTATGTCCCCGCGGTCTATTCCCACCTGCTGTGAGGTGAGTAGAACAAATATGTTACATAGCACTCTTTTAATGAAGTCCCTTGCTAACCAGAACAACACATGAGAATCTCACCTCTGCCACTTTGAGGAACTCCGAGATCCGGGTCATTCGAGTAAGGAATTTCTTGTAAATGTCCAAACCCTCTTTGCACTGGACTTTTTTCATATCAAAATACTTTTCTGTAAGAGGTATGAATAAGTACCCATTACTAATCAGCACTATGCTGTTATCTGCATGCATTTAAATTAAAGGGGTCATATGATTTTGCTAAAAAAACATTATTTTGTGTATTTAGTGTAACAGAATATGCTGACATGCTTTAAGGTTCAAAAAAAATTATTTTTCTCCTCGATTCCTGGCCTTATCAAGAACGTCGTTGTTCACAAAGGGGCCCCCCGTTGACAAGCGCAGTCTGCTCTTATTGGCCAGCTGACCCAGTGCATTGTGATGTCGAAACACAAGCCACAAAACTCTGGGTTGTGCTGTTCTGTTGTAAAAAAAATCTTAACCAATGATTCCTAATTGCATCTACTTCCGGAAGGCCAAATAAAGTGCTTTGTGCTTGGCACTGAATCACACAGCGTCTCGACATGCTGCATAAAACATACTGCTGTTTCCTGAAAAACCACGCCTTCTTTCTTTGCGCGCCACATGTGGGCGGCATTATGAATATTTCCCATAGGCCATGTAGGTATGTGGTGGCGTGTTAGAACAAGCCGTTTTAGGTGTGGCTGACTCTTAACATTTATAAAGAATATCTCATTGGATTTGAGACTTTAGTCTTTGCAACTTTACAGATCTTCTTTATGAACCAAGAGCTTGTAACACTCCAAAGAGAAAGGAAAACTTGAAATCGCATCATATGACCCCTTTAAAATAGCTTACCATCACTTTTTTTTCATAAACATTAAATCTGCAACTAGGATAAAAAAAAATAGCTACTGAATTTGACATTTTCAAAGAAAGTTTTTTTTTTTTTTTGAGTTTTGTAGACTGGGGAAAGTATGGGGAAAGAGAAGAAATGCAATTAGGACATAATGTAGAACAGATTTGAACCTGCATAACTGTGAGTACAACTTCTTGTGAGCATGTGCACCACTGTCGCAAACTTTTGTCAAATTTTAAGAGCTTATAGGAATATTTAAAGAAAATGTACTAAAAATCTACTCACCCTCAGGCCATCCAAGATATAGATACATTTGTTACTTTGTCTGAACAGATTTAGAGAAATTTAGCATTGCATCTCTTGCTCCCCAATCCCGAGCAAGAAGGAAGAAGCATATTTTGGACAGGAAGCAAATGTAAAGTAAAATGCCTGGCATCAGTTGGTTGCTTATAGCATGCTTATAATACTAAGTTTTTTGCTTCACAAGATGTTAATTGGACAGGAGTTGTGTGGATTACTTGGGGATTAGCGTGATGTTTTTATCACCAGTATGGACTCTCCTTCTGACGGCACCCATTCACTGCAGATGGTTCATTGGTGAGCAAGTGATGTAATGCTAAATTTCTCCAAATTTGGCCTAAGGGTGAGTAGATTTTCAGATTCCTTTAAACTAATATTTACCTCATATCTGTAATGTGCATCTTTCATATAAAAAGTGAAGAGAGTGTATTTCTACAATATTTTGTTTATTTATTTAGAATTTAGATGAAAGCATCCTGCAAGACCTACCCAGTAAGTTTATTATCCCTTCATTGTAAGCTGCAAAAAGACGGATGGAGTCTTTGAAGAGAAGCATGAAGGCTGCATTGATAACCCCATTGGTGAGTTCATTGGCATTGACCTGGACAAACACAAAAAAGCATATTTTTATATATATGCCACACAACTGCTTTGCTTATACAGAGTATCTATTCATTGCATATATTCATAAGTCATCTTTTAGCAGTGAACACGCATGTATATAGATCAACCGTCAGCTCTCTAACTTACATTGAAGTCAAGAAGGGCATCCATCTGGTTCTGTATAATGGGGATGGTTTTAAGAAGCTTCTCTGTGTTCATGGTTCTCATCACTCCGTCCACCCTTAAGGAAAATATTTTAAAATATAGGTCAAATGACCAATTAAGGGGATCAGGGAAGGGAGGTTTAGTGGATGATCGGCCACGACTTCAGCACTTAATGCAAAGCCTTCAAACATAGTGCTGAAAAATCCCATTCAAATGATTTAGAACAAAAATACAGGAGGCCAAAAAAAAAAAAAATCTTTGTACGAGCTCTGGAACAATTTGCTGGTTTAGATGAAATCACTGTTGAGTTACATACTGCCCATAATGTCAAATTAAGCACATCAAAGAAAGCAGGCAACTAGATACTACCTTTAGATCAAAGTTCATTTTATAAAGTACTCACAAAAAAATATCCTACCCACGCTTTACTTTTGTGAAGTCAAATGCCACCTGTCGATATGAAACCGCTTTCTCATTCAGATATCGACTATACCTCCGAATGAATGTTGACATATCGTAACCTAGGGAGACATCAATAAATATCACAGTTAAGAAATAAATGATTTTATTCATAAAAATGTTAAGGAGTAGTTGCTTTAAGGATCACAGAGGAAAAGTGCTACAATCAGAAAATAGGAATTTGACATGTTAAATTAAATATGTAAAGTAAATGTTATAAATATTGTAAAACAAATTACATGAATTAAAAAAGAAAATAATGTTATTTTAACATATTATGTATTGTTATAATGTTATTTTAACATATTATATATCTATTACTATGTTGTAAAATATTTTACAACTATTTAAATAATACATCCAAAGATGAGAACAGGGAAAAAATGAAACCGCTGTAGAGCCTGAAGTAATTGTGTGGAGCAATACTGTACCTTGTAGGCCACTTTTGTCCAGGAAATTACTGAGGTTGAATAATGTGTTCCTGGAGGCCAAGTACTGAATAAATCGCTGTAACCAAAATAATTTTTAAAAATGTTTAATGCATAGACTTATTTGCAGATCTTCATTAGCGCATGGGAAAAAAAATTATTAAAAAGTGGACAGCTCTCCCACAGTCACGCACCTCGTTCCCGTATACCATGAGGTGATGTGTTGTGATTAGAGACTTAAAGACTACCACCCAGCTGGTGCTGGTGGTCCTCTCGAACAAAGAGTCAGCCAGCTGAGGAATGTTCACATTCATCTCATTGGTACAGTGTATCAGGTCTACAACAGAAACAGAGATTTCCTTTAACTACTGACATTAATAACTGGGTGAACACTGAACAGGCAAGAACTGAGTCTAAAGACTGCACTGGTATAGAGCTTAAAATGTATTAAATCAAAGGATTATCATGCATTTATAACATAAAACAGAAAGCGCACATATATAAGCTTTGCTACATATAAAATGCACTTTATTCTGGATTATGTAACAGGAATTGCACAACCCACTACTACTATAGCTGGAATATACTACAGGAAAATCTGAACAGATTTTAAAACACTGGGCATCATATACTTACTGACTTTGTAATAGTCACAGAGGAAAAACTGGCCATCATACACTAAACGACTGAGGATCGTACACTACCAGACTTGCGCCTTGTTGCTAGGAGACGTGTGACAAATGAAAACAATCTGTGTTCTAAAATCGGCTGAAAACATGTTCGATATCCTCCGACTGGATGGAATCAAAGTCTGAAGCTAAAAAATCGGAGTCTGTGACCATCATACACTATGTGATTTTCTATGAAATCTGTCAACTCAAATCTGCAGACTGGCTCTGACTTTCAGCAACTAGCGTCGATTTATCTAAACTGTAAATCGGCAGAAAACCGGGGCAAAAAATCGTGTAGTATATTCCAGCCTTAACTCTTCTAGCGGACTTTCTAGATAAAATGCTTTATGGGAGTGAGATAGTTGTGGTGTAGTCTTCATATAGACAGTGGTGTAGTGCAGTTTCTGATGAGCTGCTACTTTCTGAATGAATGAGGTTGACTTCTGTCGTGTGGTTGGTTGGTTGGTTTGGTGTAAGGCAGCTGACTCCAGAACACTGCCAACTTTGATTCATCCAGTTATGTCACTCCTACTCTGAGAAACAAAGCCCTCGCCACAAAAGATGTCAACGGAAATGTTCAGAATCAGATCTTGTCTGTTCTACAGCTAGAGATATATCAGGCGAAAACAGTTCAACTTTTTTGGGGGGTGAAAAGAACCATAAGTAACCATAATTTATGTGATATACTATAACTGTAAATAAAACTGTAAGAGCGTATGATTTTTTCTTCTGTGGAACATAAAAGAAGATATTTAAAACTGTAAGTTTTTTAATGCTATTTTAGTTTGTATTAATATTTTGAATTCGTTTTTTTTTAATTTTACATTTCCTGTTTTCATTTTAACTGTTAAGTGACTAGTAATTTGCTGTGTTTGTCTTTATATATATATATATTTTCTTATTCTGTAATGTTATATGTATATTTGTATTCAGTTTGAGTAAGTACATCAAAAGTTGCTTTATGTCTCAGTTCAGTTAACCATACTAACCTTTCTTCAAAATGTATTCTTTTATGTTCCACAGAAGAAAGACAGTCATAGCGGAATTGGAATGACATGACGGTGAGTAAATGATGGCAGATTTTTATTTTTTTGCTAAACTATCCCTTTAAGACTTAAAATTGTTAAGTTTACTTCCATTCAAATAGACTGCTGATTAAAATTACCAAATGCATCTCTAGTTATCACAAAGTTTCAGATAGTTTCAGACAGGAAAAAATACTGACAAAAAAAAAGCACGACCTCCTCACTGAACTAAGAGGACAAAGCTAGGGGTGTGTAAGGTGCATATAATTCTAGGGATCCAGAAAACAATTACTACATTCTATTTACCTTCCAAGCATGTCATAACTTGTCTTATAACGCTGTAAGAACCTAATGAATGAGAAGTCAGGCCTGGCTGAATCAGATGTAAATAGAGATCTATTCTGAAGCACAGACTTACTAGACTGGCACTAGACCAGCACTTCTTAAAGAAGGTGCACAGCGTTCACAGACATCACCTGCCTGACGCCAAATGAACATGAGAATCAAATCGAAACGAACTTCTAACAATTCAAATACACCCCAAACAATAACCCATGCACAACAGCCAGTGCTGTGCTGCTCAAGAAAAATAACAGCACTAATTTACTTCTGCCCAATGAGCATTATAAGGAATTAACATTTAACCAGAATGTACTAGTATGGCAATGCTGAGGAGGTTTACATGAGGTCATAAACTATATTAAAAAGCATTATGGGATCAAACTTAATGACAATCCACTCATTCTTGCTTATATAAAAATAGCAGTTTTGCACATGCACAGTCCTGCTTCAATACAGTTGAAAGTGATGCATGTCAGTTTGTCATAAATATAGGTCAAAATCTTACTAATATCATTACATAGGAGCCTGTCTAAGCACATTAGCTTAGCACAGCCAGGGCCTGTCCATTGTACAATAGCCTAAAATCGTAGCCATAACAATCAAAGCAACAGCTCTACACACGTTCATCTTCGCAAATTCATATTAAACACGCAGCTGATAATACTTACAGTCCAAATGCTTCTTTTTAGGGCCCATTATTTCGTGCGTTGTTGCCTTGCACACTATTTTGGACACGGCTGATCCAGTAACGCTATGCTGAGCAGCAGTTATCCTGTCTGTAATGCTCTGCCCAGACATCTTCAAAGCTTTCCAGCGACCGACAATCAAATAATAGGTATGAATGTTGAAATTCACGCTGCTACTAAATAGAGTTCACAGTTCCCGGACCTCCTGCCGTACGATACGAGTATACGGGGGGAGACAAAGATTGGTCGGACAGCCTTGCACACAGTTATCCGCTGCGAGAGACGATGATGAATCCACAAATGATGTTAGAGAATATTTCGCGCCGAATTGTTACATTGTTACGGGGTTTAATCGCGCGCTGTAAAGGCTCGTGACTCATCCCGCCGTTCAGCCGTCGCCCGTCTTATTTCTGTGAGCCCACTTGATTGAAGAGCAGCGAAGTATTCAGTGTAATGGCGGGCCTGTGCTGTTCCATGAGAGCTGGAGGAATACGGGACACTGGCCGCTGATGCTGCTGATCCTGGATCAGGCAGACGCCTTCACCATTACAAATGCGCTTGGAATAAAGGGATAATCAAGAACATGTTCAGATATATTTCCGCTTGTTGACATGGTTGAATTTTTGATTAGATAGATTATATTTTATTATCTTTACATTTACAAAAAAAATCATATATCTATAACTTATATTGCTTTTTATTAGAAATCTCAGTATGACTGAATGCTTGGAGAAATAGCAATTAAATGCAACAGTTTACACGTTCCTGATTTTTCAAGTGGCAGTACAGGTCTTCACAACTATTCATCAGCATGTTGTCAATTTTTTGAAGGTGTGTTTTTAGGATGTTCTTGGCATATATATAAATGGTCAAGAACACCATCAGAAATAATGTGTCAAATAATCATCATATATGTGACCCTGGAGCACAAAACAAACCAGTCTTAAGTCGCTGGGGTATATTTCTAGCAATAGCCAAAAATACATTGTAGGGTCAAAATTATTGATTTTTCTTTTATGCCCAACTTAGGATATTAAGGGAAGATCATGTTCCATGAAGATATTTGATAAATTCACTACTGTAAATGTATTAACGCTGTTCAGAATGTTGTTGTGTTGTGGAAAACAATGTGTTTAATGTTAATGTTGCACTTAATGGAGATGTTTGGGCAGTTCAAGTGTGTAGGGAAAGAGGCTCCACCCGTGGGTGTGTGTATTATGGGGGAACTGAAGAAGGGGGTCAGAAGAGTGCTCGCTGGGACAAGGCGGTCTCTCTCAAGTCGGGGTTGTGTACGGCAGCAGCACAACAAACAACACCCTTTTGCTTCAAAAACGCTTTGCCCTTGTCTGAGAACGCTACAATATATTAAAACTTCATTTTTGATTAATAATATGCATAGCTAAGAACTTAATTTAGACTACTTTAAAGGCGATTTTCTCAATATTATGATTTTTTTGCACCCTCAGATTCCAGATTCTCAAATAGTTGGATCTCGGCCAAATATTGCCCTATCCTAACAAAAACCATACATCAATGGAAAACTTATTAATTCAGCTTTCAGATGTTGTATAAATCTCAATTTCTATGACTGGTTTTGTGATCCAGACAAATCTATACTCGTGACGTAACGCATAGGATGTGAAATATGAAAAGAAGACCTATTTTTCACGTAGTTTTTACAGGTTTATATGGTTTATGAGGAGACAAATGTGTGTGACATAGGTATTACAACGTGAACTTGGTTTATGAGGACGCTTCCTGTGTCAAAAATGCAAAACGTTTTCTGTGATAGGGTAAGGGGATACAAAATGCAGTTTGTACAGTATAAAAACCATTAAACCTATGGAGAGTCCCCATAAACCACCATATACCAATATGAGTGTGTGTGTGTGTGTGTGTTTTATGAGGACACAAATTTGTATAATTACATGGGTATGACATAGTTATTACAACAAGAAGGTGATTTATGAGGACATTTTCGGTGTCCCCGTAATTCAAAAGGCTTATAAATAAATCAGAATGAGTTTTTTTGAAAATCTAAAAATGCAGAATGTTTCCTGTGAGGGGTAGGTTTAGATGTAGGACGATAGAAAATACAGTTTGCACAGTATAAAAACCACTACGCCTATGGAATGTCCCCACAATTCACAAAAAACAAACCTGTGTGTGTGTATGAGTGTCTGTGTGTGTACCTACTTAACCATATTTTGGTGACAAAGGTGTAACCAAAAGTGAGCAAAACTGACAAAATCGCCAAAAACCTCCATTTGGGGACGTCCTCATTTGTAAAACAGTGTTGTTTTTTTAAACTTGTCAAACAAGTTGTTTTTTTAAATTGTAAAAACGAAGAAAGTTTCCTGTGAGGGGTAGGGGTAGGGGTGGATTTAGGTTAACAAGGGCTTATAATATCTGTATATAAAAACAATAGAAGTTATGTAATGTCCCCATTTAGATAGCTAAGTAAACGTGTGTGGGTGTGTTGTGTGTGTGTGTGTGTGTGTGGGTAGGTGTGATACAGGTATTGTTTTATGTTCAGATATACAGTTAAGTACAATTAATGTCCACTGTCCCTCAGTACACTGTGGGTCAAACGTTGGGAATAATTAAGATTTTTTCATGTTGTTGAATAAAGTTTCCTTTGCTCATCAAGGCATTTATTTGTTTTAAATACAGTGAAAACTCAAAAAAAATAAAACTCACAAATTTTCACATTACCTTCTTTTTTCTGTGGAAAAGTTATTTTGAAGAAGGGTGATTATTTTAAGGGTTATTATTCTAAAGCAATGTAACTTTTCATTCAGCAAGGATGTATTAAATTGATTTTAAAAAATGACAGTTGCATACATTTATAATGATACAAAAATTCAAATTAATACGGTTTCAGCATTAATTTATGTTTCAAATAAATGCTGTTCTTCTGAACTTTCTGTTCATCAAAGAATCCTAAAAAAACATGTATCATGGTTTCCAGAACTCTGAAGTACCACAATGATTTTAAACCAATGATAATAGAAGAAAATATTCTTCTTTAGCATCAACACTCGCTAGTTAGAAAATTTCTGAAGGAGCATGTGACACTGAAGACTGGAGTAATGATGCTGACAATCAGCTTTGTCATCAGAGGAATGAAATGCATTTTAAAATATATAGGCTATATAAAAAAGTTACTTTAAATTGGAATAATACTTCACAATATTACTGTTTTACTGTATTTTTTATCAAATACGTGCAGCCTTGGTGACCATAAGTGACTTCATTAAAAAATCTATACATGGTCAATGGTTTTAGGATAATATAGGCTAATGTTATAAAATCTGACAAATTAAAGTGAAATAATTATGAAAATATGAAAATACAAAGAATGTTGAAAAATTAATAGTGATCTTTTTTTAAAGATTAAGTTCAAAGAGAAGTGACTTCATGAAATTTAATTAAAATCACCTCAATCGATTATTGCAACAGTTGATCTTCTGAAGAATAATTCAGAGTAATTCTGAACAATAGTTTAGAACTTATTTTTAAACAAATGTTATGATGGCTTGCATGTATATGGGCTATTTGTAAGCAGTGCTATTACTTTTGAAGTTAATGGCGGTGACACAAGGCAAGTCATCACGCCTGTGCTCCACATGATATGAACACTAGAGGGCGCAGTCGAATTATTATGCCGATGGCACCGAGATGCGCCTGTAATGCTGCAGATAGACATCATTTTCTCTCCCTTTCATGTGGGAGATAATACATACTTATGTTTAATGAATAATTCGTTTAAAACATCTAGATCTAATTAACCTTTTTTTTATTTAAACGACTAAACCATTGCGATTTAATCATATAGGCTAGCCCAGGTAGGAGGGTCCAACATCAGAGAGCTTGTATTTGGATGGTGCACCCTGAAATGATAGCTGACATCTCTTGTCCTCCTTTGAAACTGTAGTCACATTTCAAAGGTTTTATTATTCATACAAACAAAACATGTATGCTGAAAGTCCCTTACTATCAGTTGTTTCGGATAGTTTTCACACCGGGTGGGTGGGCAAAGTAAGTGTACATAACTTACATAAAAATAGATATAGCCTGTATCATGTGGGCTATTCACTATATATTTGTCAGCAATAAAACAAGTTATATTAAAACAAAATAAATGAATCAGTCATAATTAGAGTATTTTCTTGATTTGCTAGTGGCGTGCACTGTAAAATGTTATTGTCAAATTAACAGTAACTTATACTGGCAACAATTATCCAGTGGTTGCTGTATTTTGTACCACAGTAAAAAAAATACTGTAAAGTACAGTAGTTTTAACGTCTTAAGACCCGGCAAAACATTTTAGGAAAAAATTAAAACATTTTTGATGTCATTACATTGTTTAGAGCATTAAAAAAATGTAAACAAAAAAAATAAAAAAATTATATTTCATTCATAAGTTATGCTATGTCCTTGGTAGAGGACATCGGGACTCAATTTCTTTAAAAAAATAAAAAGACATGAATGAACATGCATAGGCAAAAACAATAGATTTTTTAAATCACCAATACGTTTTTAGTTTTCAGGATTTTCTTTACCAAACTTTGTATAAAGATCATTCTCAACTATGTTATAACAGATTGATTTGATATACCATTTTTCTTTCTGCAAAATATGTGTAAAGTGGCCACAAACAGGTTTTCTCATTATATATAATGTATCTATAAACTACATCTAATTTGCATATTAATGTGTTTTTGGGGCAAAATGTAATGAAAAAAAGAAGTGTAATAATAGGAGTAATAATTGACAAGATTTTCATAAAAATATGTAATATTTCATAGGAATATTGAAATATAATTTCTTTCCCTATTCATTTGTTGTGTCTCCCAAAATGCTTAATAAACATGCTTTTAGTCCCGGTGTCCTCTACAGTGGACATGTATGAAATCATGTCCTGTTTTAGTAACAGAAAGCCATATTTTGATTTGAAACCCCCATAACATTTTCCTGAGATGTTGATTTATGATCAAAATTAGTCCAATTTAAATGACAATTACAAAACATGATCATATTTCCATAAGAGTGTCACTAAATTAATATCAGACATTTTTGAAGACCAAGGAGAGGGAGTGGTCATGGTGAAACATCCAAACATTTATAGTATCTCTGAAAAGCCAAGAATGTGCTCTGTACAGGACACAGGAAAACTGTGACATGTGGGGTCTCAGAGAAATTCACTAAAATATAATGTCCTCATATGAGGATGCAGGGTCTCAGGAGGTTAAGAGTACTGTAAGCTTTACTGGGAAAGTGGGAAAGTTACATTAAAATAATATGTGCAAGACCATGAAAAAAAGTGCATGTGTTTTACCTACCAATTTAACATACTCTCCCCTCTGGTCTGCAGGGACGCTGTGGGAAGAAAAGGCCAGTTAACATAGCTTGACTCTGAAACTTATCTTGCAAATAACATTAGAATAAAAGTGATTCAAAAGTTGAAAATGCAACCTAAAGTTAAAAAGTTAACCTACCATAGCCTATACTCTCTTATTGGCTTATTGGTCTGACACAGATCCGTTAAAGGCCTCTGTGTGGAAAATTAATGACAGTAATAATAAGTATTGATTTTCATGCTGATTGGACATCATGACTGGACTCTAATACAGTATAAACACATCTGAGGAAATGTGAACTATATGGGAGTATGGTATGAGCTTACATTTTACAGCTGTCTAAATTGAACTAAGGTTTTAACCCTTAAAATGGCGATTGTATGATAAACTGTTCCTCAAGATAAACCTAGAAGACTCCAAAGGACTGTATGAGAATATACTGTCCTCACAGCACAGTGATCACTAAAAACAAATGAATGTCATGTAATCCTTCAGGATGAATCAGAGCACATGGCCACCTGACAGTACATCTGGGTCATTTCATGGGTGGGTGTTGTAAAGTACAGTAGATGGTTGTTGTTTCAGGATTTATTCCGTATTCATTTCAGGAGAAGGAGGCTATTTGATCCCATTTACTGTGGTTTGAATAGTAGCCCTGTCTAAAGTTCAACATATTTGATTTCAACAGCCTACTAAGTGAAAGATTCTTCAAAAGCAGCAATAGTCCCTCCCCTAATAGACCATTTGATTAGCATCCCAACAAATTCAATATTGCTTATGACTCATAATTAGAGTATTTTTACCAACCTGCAGAATGTAAGCAATGATACACTACTGGTCAAAAGTTCAAAAGTAAATTCAAAAGTTTGCAGTAAAGATATTTATCATCTTAAAACTGATTTCTATTTTAAATCAATGTTATTCTTTTCCAATAAAAGGAATCATTTGCACAAAAACAAAACAAAAAAATGTATGTAAAATGTAGTAAATGTATGTATAAAGATCAGACACGCTATATGTAGCTGACTGTTTGTCTGCTTTAAATAAGTAGTTATTACTGCACATTAACACGTTACTATAAACTGATTAAATCAGAGTATTAGATATGGCAGCAATTATCTGCTATTATCTATTAGCTTTACTATTTAATGCCAAAAAATGGGCAGTTTGTGATTGTATCTTCATCTAGTTTCTGGTTGAGATAAGTGTGAGGAACCGGGAGGCCACAGTGACAATAGCAGCACACTCACTATCAAGCCTGATGGACTGACAGAGAGAATAAGCCCTTTAGTCACTTCAGCCGCCGATGAAAACATAATTCCTACCTTCAGTCCCACACTGAGCTCAGACATTATTGAGCGATGACAGAGGCAGATCAAGCTATGAGGAGACGAGTGGGAAATCTTAAAAGCTGCTCATGTTTCTGGCTCCATAAAAAAGATTTGTTCAGCGCATTGAGATTGTGATGGATTTTCCCATGTTGTCCAGGACAGCTCTTTTTGTTTAAGGCTTCTGATAATGGCTCATTGTTTTGGCCGTGGTAGAGGCCCGTGGTGCGGGCGGCCCTGTGGAGATGCCAGGCTGCCCATTCACTCACCAGCAGCAGGCCGAAACGCATGGAGCGCAGCTCACCTGCATCAGGGGACTGAGGTAAGAGAGGGATCTGAACATGTTACACTATGATTGTGTTGTCATGTTGTTCAAACCAAAAAATATTACTGTTATGCCAGTCATTGTTTGAATTTTGAGTGATTTTTTTGTTTGTGTTAATTTTTGCTCTCCTTCCTTTCCAGGTGTTGAAATGGAGTGGATATGTGTTCCCCTTCTGCTTTTCAGTGGGATTCATTTAGGTTTTACACAGTTCAATGGATTCAACTGTGATCACCCTACCCCCGCCGGCTTCCCTGGTCCGACGAGCCACATCCACACTCCATCACATTATCAGATCCAAGTAGCTTTTTCCCGTAGATTTGTGCTCCTGTTTGATGCTCGTGACCGTCAAAGACACTCCACCTGTTTACACAGATTTCTATTTCAATCACATGCGTTATTTTGCGCCCCGACACAGTTCCTTATTGGCCCCTTTTTTTATCATGTTTCACCACTTTTAAGCCATGCTAGTAATAATAATCATAATACATCTTTCTTGAGCAGCCCCCGCATCTGCTTCTCTGACGAAGCCCCTTGGCCCTCTCTTCTTTTTTTTTTTTTCTCCCCAGCGCTCATAGGCTTCCTTTGATTTGCAACTCGGGGTTGCTGACAATTCAGCTTCCTTTTATCACCAGGAATAACTTGCCTTTAAAAAATCTATTGAAAGAAGATACAGTTCTTTCTTTAATGTAATACTCGTTCAGAGACCTCGGATCTTGTCATTTCTTATTTTATTTCCTTTCCCTTTTCCTTTCTCTCGTCCACAACATTACGTGGCTGTCTTTATGTTTATTATCTTCTCCTTTATTATACAACTCCCACCCCCCCCCCCACCGAACCGTCCCCCCCCCCCCCCCTTCATCAGCCTAGTGTCCGTACCTTATCCCCGCCCCCTTCGTCCCCCGTTCCTCACCTCGTTTTTTTTCCACTTTCTCAACGTCTGCCCTACCGTTCTGTAAATGGTGTTCCATTCCCCTCCCAACCACCAGATTTCCACAACAACCACCACCCAACCAACACCAAACAAAACACATCCCCTCATCTTTGCCTCTGTAGATTTATCGGGGAGCCAAACAATTCGACCCCAACCCTCAACACGTTTTTATGTCGTGCAGTCTTGATGTGGAATAGGTGTTGGTTCGCATTCTTGCTCCGTACCCCATCCTAAGCGTTTGCTAGAGAATCGGTGGTTTATGCCAGTGACCACACGATCGCGCACCCTCCCCCTCTTCTGATCTTCGACCATGTTCCCATGACATTACGGACTTAGACATATCGTCCCCTGAAAATTTTGTTTGAAAACCGTCTGCAAAGAATGTTCTGCGTACATGGCGCAACGCCGTATTTCCAGCTCCAAAAGATCAGTGTTTCGGGTTGTAGGACTGCTTCATCGGGCTTGCACTCGTCGTCGCTAAACCTTCTGCTGGCAGTAACAGCCCCCACCCAACCAACCCCACACTCAACGTACCTGGACAAAAAAGTCATACTATCAACACCACCGCTCGGCGGATCATACTATGCCCATCGTCCGACCCCTTTTTTCTTGCATTGACAGCGCTCATCATTGCACTTACATTATCACACTGATATGTAATGAAAAGTGTGTAAAAATGATAAATTGAAGCAGTTCCTCTATTTGACGCCACTGTATTTTAATGTAAGCCCATGTTTAGTAAAGAATGCTGTCTCCATTGTGACACATATTATGAGGTTTTCATTTACTTGAATTGTTTTTTTTTCCTCAAGGTGAGAGAGATATCAGTGTATACTGTGGCGTTCAGACAATCACACTAAAGATTAACCTCTGTCCTGTGCTGTACTCTGGATACACTGATGCTGACTTGGCACTGAACGGTCGTCATGGAGATGTCCAATGCCGAGGCTTCATAAACAACAACACCTTCCCCACAGCTGTGCTCTTCAGTATCAGCCTGAGCACACTGGAGTCCTGTGGAAACACGCTGGAGGTGAGAGATACATTCACTTACACACAAGTGCTATGGTATTCTTATAGTTTTTGGATATGTATTATGGGAATACCATGGTGTATGAATATGATAATCATACAGTACCACTGAACTGTATATCTGAACTTGCACCAGCTTCACTTTTTGCCCAAGCTGTTTGTGTTAAAGGAATAAAATTAGCTGAAAATGTACTTCCAGGCCATCCAGGCTGTAGATGAGTTTGTTTTTTCATTGGAACAGATTTAGAGAAATGTAGCATTGCATCACTTTCTCACCAATGGATGCCCTGCAGTGAATGGGTGCCGTCAGAAGGAGAGTCCAAACAGCTGATAAAAACATCACAATAACCCACACATCTCCAATCCATCAGTTAACATCTTGTGAAGCGAAAAGCTGCGTGTTTGTAAGAAACAAGTCCATCATTAAGACATTTTTAGCTTTAAACCATTGCTTCTGGTTAAAATACCAATCCATCATTTATAATAATGCTTCTCCCAGTGAAAAAGTCCATTCCCTGTTGTCCTCTCAAATCAAAATCTACAGACATATTTTTGAGGATTTGTGTGATGTTTTTATCAGCTGTTTGGACAAATCTGTTGCGATGAGCAAACAAACTCATCTACATTATGGCGCCTGAGGGTGAGTACATTTTCAGCAAATGTTCATTTTTGGGTGAACTGTTCCTTTAATAGTGTATTACGTAACATAACTGATATGTGATTTTAAAGAACAAATTTGATTATATGAGCTTAAAAAATATAATTTTTTTCTCTCTAATCAGGTTTCTACATCTCAAAGCATTAATGCCTATGGGAACACCTCCATGGTACAGATAGGTAATATATCGGGCTACATTGACACCCCAGACCCTCCAACTGTTATCAGCTACCTGCCAGGTCTGGTGTATAAATTCAGCTGTAGTTATCCTCTGGAGTACCTGCTCAACAACAGCCAGCTGGCATCGTGAGTCTGTTTTCTGACGTAACAACCTACTTCTACAACTATTTTAGTCAAAGAACTGTGCTGCATTTATCAGAACAATCAATGCTTTGCTGATATGTTCAGCTGTGAAGAAACAGCCATAATGTCTTGTTTTAATCTCAACCTCCTTTACCAGCTCGTCTGCTGCAATATCAGTGAAAGACAATAATGGCACTTTCCTGAGCACTCTCAGTTTGGTGCTTTACAATGTGAGTGATCTCTCTAGTTCATAAAATAAAATGCAATTCAAATACAAATTTATAAACAAAAAAATGAAATAACTTGATTTATTTTAATTATAAATGATTTCTCCATAGGATCTATTATCAATTTCATTTTATTTTATTATTTTATTCTCAAACTTGTACTAAAATGTAAAAACGGCATGTTGCAATGAAGACTGGCTTAGAGCACCATTACAGTAGCTAATTTTCAAAATTAATTGTCTCATATTTGACAGGACTCAACCTTCAGTCAGCTGATCTCTATACCAACATCCGGCCTGTCCTTGAAGACTCGTGTGTTTGCTGCAGTCAAGGCTACAAATCTGGACAGGAGGTATATCGTACAGAGAAATGTATGCTTTTATATCTTATAAACTCATTATTGAAACACTTCATTTATTTTTCTGTAAAAGTATTTTACATCATAATGTTTTAGCTATCTTTTGTGAAGCCAGATTACTAGTATAAACTGTGACAAATTATTAGTATAAATAATATAAATTATGAGAAATATTCCTCTACTTGGGTAAATACTTAGATCTTGAGCCCCTATTAACTATTTTTATTTTTTTACTTGCGATTAGAGATTTGATTCCCATTAATAGCAGAAATGACTGTGTTTTCCCCACAGGTGGAATGTTCTGATGGATCACTGTTACACCACCCCCTCTGGGAACCCTAATGATGGGATACGCTATGACCTTTTCTTTGGGTAATTTAGTATTTTCTGAAATTATGTGCGCATTACCTCGGTGAGTCCTCATTACCTGCTCAACTATACAATGCACAAAGGCCTTTTAGAAGAAATCATTTGTGTGTGCGAGTGTGTGCGTGCACGGTTGCATTCGAGTTTGTGTGTGACTGAAGATAATCAATTTATCTGTAGATTTCAGCAGATTTAAAGAGGCTTTACTTTTGTGGGGGTTTAAATAGGTGCTACAAGGATCCACAGACAACTGTATTTGAGAACGGAAAAAGTCAAATGGGCCGCTTTGCGTTTGAAGTTTTCCGTTTTGTGAAACATAAGAACCAGAAGATGTCCACCGTGTTTCTGCACTGTATCACAAAGCTGTGTCGAGTAGATGACTGTGCAATACTAATTCCGGTAAAATGTCATAATGCTGAAATATTTTATGGTTATTAATATATTTTACATGTACTAACTGAACGAGAGCGCTAACTGTAATATCTCTCATGGCAGATCTGTGGAAAACGCAGGAGGAGAGACACTGCGGATGAACATGTCGTATCAGGTTCATCCTCAGGGGATGCCGTCATAACCGCAGGGCCCATAATCACTAGGAGTGGTGAGAGCCATCCTCAGCTTTATAGTCCATTAAATGCACTGAAAAAAATGACAAAATGTTGTTGCACTTTTTTTTTTTAATAATGGTACAAAAGTAAAAGATCCTTCAAAAATCATTCTAATATGCTGATTTGCTGCTGAAGAAACATTTCTTCTTATCAATGTTGAAAACAGTTGTGCTGCTTAATATTTTTGTGGAAACCATGATACAATAGAAAGTTTAAAAGAACAGCATTTATTTGAAACCGAAATCTTTATAAGATCAATTTAATGCATCCTTGTGAATAAAATGATTAATTCCTTTTTAAAAAATTCTCTACCTAATATTTTTACATATGTGTATGTTTTTTCTCTATATAAATACCGATGTTTACTCGTCCCTACTTTAAATCCAACCCTCACAAATCCATCTTTATTTCGGTGAGACAACTTCCCGTCATATATACTATGTTTAAATAGATTTAAGATGCCGAGTTGTAGTGAGGCTCTCACAGAACCTTCAACATTTGGTACATGATAATGATAACAATCAATGGATGGTTTTTCTAAACATGACAGCAAAATCAGGAACAACATGGTGCAAAAGCAACACCACGGGTCACACAGACCAACGGCAACAACCTGGTTATTACTGTGGTTCATGCCCCAGAACAGCAGCATTGTAATGTATGGGATTGGAGTATTTGTTCATATACCTTGAAAAGTGGACTTTATTGTCAGATGAGTAATGGTTGCGAGACCATGAGCCTATGTACATACGTTTGAATTGTCGTCAATCATACAAATGTAGAATTTGCTTAATGTTTTCAATTTAATGCTTAAGATGTAATTGTTGTAGTTCAATCTAGAAAGTATTAAATCATGAAACCATTTACGCTGTATTTACCACAAAATCTTCTAAAAACATATACATCTTGCTTGTTTTCTGCAGATGAATCTCCAACCAACAACTCACAACGTGGTAAGATTAAGTAGCCTGCTAAATGTTTTTCATTAGTAGACCCCCCAAATGCCCCAACCCCACCCCGCTGTGTCCTTTCTGTGAGACATCAGCTCTGTTTTCACAGTGAAACAATGGACACCAGTGTCAAGTTCTGCAAATGAGATCCATGACAACTGTGGTACCCATTTACAGAACTATCTTGTCTGATTCACCCCCACAATCCTCTGCTGACCCCCACTCACCCCTCTCTGTGCCCCTGCAGTGAGCGGATCCTCCCAGCATCTGAATGCTGTAACCAGTGCCTTGATATCAGGTGTGGTTGTGTTAGGTGTGACGTGCCTGGGCCTCTTCATCCTCTCCCTCAGGCTGCTCAGGAAGCCCAACCCTTCTAGTCTGACAGGGGTCTGGAACCCCAGCTTCAGATGACCATGACGTCCAAATCCAGAGTGCATTGAAATACGTCACAATATTTGTTCACTGCTCTCGCATGTCACAACATTGGCATTTGGCGGCTTTGTCAAACAAGTTTTCCCATTTGAACTTATATGAATCTAATAGTCCCTTTAAAAATACCTCAGTTTGTTACTATCCGTTTCAGGGTCTGTGATCCTTTATGTCTTGAAGTGCAGAGCACAAAACAAATGTAGATTGTTCACATATAGATTGCAGATTATTTGCTTGATGAATTATTGTTGATCTTTTAAACTGTGTGTATGTATATGTGCAATGAGTAGAATAAGCGATGAATAAACAAAAGAAAAATGAAACCGAGGTCTTCCAAATTAAATATTAGTTGACAGCAACAGATTAGATTGGAATACCACAGAAAATACCGCCCAATTAATATTGATTTGTAATATATGTTTGTTTAGTTTGACAAATGTAGGGACAAATCACAATTATTTTCAATGGTAATAAACAGCATGCCACAGACGCTGTTAACCTGGACAATTTGTTTTTAATTTGCATGATATAGTTTTAAATATAAATAAAACATAAAATATTTTTAGATGTACATATGTAGTGTTATTAAATTGATGTGCCATTATAACTTTTTTTTTTTTATTAAAATTGTAAATATGTGCAACCTGATGTTTTTCCCAAACAGATTTGTCAGCTGCACATAATGGACATTTTTAATATGTTTTATTATAAAAATTCATCCAAATCAATGTCTCATTTCACTACTTTTTGTTCATTTGTCTGCGTTTGTATCAGTTTTATAGATCATTTTCAACATATACCATACTTAGAAACACACTATAACAATCTTTTTCATTCAGCCACAAGAAATGACATTGAAAATACAACACAGACACAAACCACCCATTTAAATCTCACACACCACTGTAGATCTCCACAATCTGCATTCTTTCTCTACATAATCCCAGATTACTGCAGGGCCTGCAGCGAGTCAAAAACTAGAAAAAACTGATGCAGTGCTTGTTTATCTCCCTCTCATTTCTTATGTTCACTGAGGTCTTTGATCTTATGCATGTGTAAAGTCCACAGTATTGTTTTGCTAAGATATTTAACTGAATACGTCATGGCTGGCATCAAATTATGATGAGTTCTGTAATATTTCCATGGTTTTATGTTTTTGACAATAGAAGAAGGCCAACACCCAACACCCTGATTTGACCCTAATTAAAAATTGTTGTCCTTCCCAGGTAGCTCAGCTGACAGGTTCATATTACAATTCCATTGGTATTTTTTGTGAATTTGTACCTCATTTTCACAGATTTCACCTCATTAGCTGTTGATATGCTGTAAGAAGCACAGGAAGAATTCAAAACTCTAGTATTTTTATGGAAACTATTCGAAAAGCTTCAAAATTACTAAATTGTGGCTTACTCTCAAATGGATAGTTGACCCAAAAATGAACAATATTTGCCATCATTTACTCACCCTCATGTCATTCCAAACTTGAATGGCTTGCTTTCTTCTTTGACAGTCTAACGTTTCAACTGTTTTTGAACATATAATGAAAGTCAGTGAAGTCCAGTGTTGTTTTGGATGCCATTGCCTTTCAAAATATGGACAAAAAACACTGAGACATTTTTCAAAATATCTTCTTTTGTGTTCTACAGTGAATCCCTTCAGCATATCCATTTGACAATCATTATCACAACCACCAAGCAGGCGTGTACAAACCATCACTACATGTGAGATGTTATGCAGTGACCATCAAGATTTTAAGGTAGCAAACCTCCTAAAAGGCATCCAAGGTCAGAGGTCAGACTGACAGACTTGTACTTTTAGGTCCAAAGAGAAGACGGGACCTCCCACATATTGTGTACGTCTTCAATAGAGTTTGTACTTAGTTTATTAAATTACATGTTAATATGTTTCAGGATGTATGAGATGACAAAGACAGTGGTCATTGTTTATGGTCTAACTTTAAAGGTGATGTGTAAGGTTTCAAGGTTTGCCTCAAGGTAATGGTACCTTATCCACAAAAGTGAATTGTTCTTGAGAACTCAAGCAACCATAACAAATGGCAAATGACCTTGTTTTGGCCCAATCCTGCAGTAGTACACTAACTAACTTCTCCTATACACATACATATATAAATACGAGACTGAAGCCTGTCAGAGTTAATCCAACAGTGACTTTGAGGAGATAAAGGATCTTTAACAGCAAGGATACCTTCAGAAGCTCTTCGAGATTTTCTCTAGGGTGCCGAGAGTCGTTTAATGGTCATTTTTAGACATTGGTGAAGAGCAGATAACTGACATGGTTCTACTCAGTCTCTTGATTTTGGGTGTGCTGGTTAATGGCCACCTGGCTCTTACTCCTAATGATTGTGGGACTTCCTACAGGCGTCCAGGTAGGCCTATTGTCATGCATGATTTTTGTCTACAATAATTATTGTAACTGCTTTTAAAACCAAAACAATTAATAAATTTTATAGGAAAGACATCAGGGGTCTTGTTTTTGTCTTACAGCGTACACCGACATCGCAGTGTATTGCGGGACCGAGTCTATCAATTTGGCCATCCAGGTCTGCCCGGTCATTTACACTGGATATAACGCGAGTTTGTTGATTCTCAATCAAGTCGCAAATGATCCGTCGTGTCGGGGAACACTGGATGCGACCGCGAATCCTCCGGTCGTGCGCTTCAACTTCCTGCTGAGACAATTAGACTCCTGCGGCAGCATCTTCCGCGTGAGTATTAGCCTACTGCATCTTCTAAACTATATTTACACTGATGAAGTATACTCTAGGCTACTTAAAAACACCTTAAGCAAACTGATCTCGCTTTCTGGCGAGTTGAAAAGTGCCCAAAGCCAGCAAACTAGCGAGGTTACCAACAAGGGTCAGTGTTACTCATACATGTACACTGACATCAACGTGTCAATAATAGATAAAGAGAATTAGTTCTCTCCATTTTCTCTGTATTTTGATATCTCTCTCTGCAAGTCTGATTCATTTCATTGTCTTCATTTGTAGACCACCAGCGCACCAGGGACCGGGATCTTCTCGGACTTCTCTAACATCCAGACGGTTAACATCAGTGGGGTGGTCAGATCTTTTGACCCCACAATAGGAACAGTGACCTACAATGCCGAGCTGAGTTATTTTTACTCCTGTGCATATCCACTCGAGTACCTGATCAACAATACACAAGTTGATGTGTAAGCGCCTTTAACTCTCTTAATAAAGTAATTCTGCTGAAATAATAACAATAAAAAGATCTTAAACCAGCCTACGCTGGTCTTAGCTAGTCTCCCTGTCTAGTCAGAGTTTTAGTGAAATTTGGGACTGGCCCACGTTCTGGCTTACTGTTTTCAATCAACGAGGATGCATTAAATTGGTCAAAAGTGAGTGTAAAGACATTTATAAAAGATTTCTATTTCAAATAAATGCTTTTCTTTTGAACTTTCTAGTCATCAAAGAATCCTTAATGAAAAAATGTATCACGATTTCCACAAAAATATTAAACTGTTTAAACTGTTTTCATTGGTTATAATAAACATTTCTTGAGCACCAAATCAGTGTATTAGAATGATTTCTGAAGGATCACGTGACACTGAAGACTGGAGTAATGATGCTGAAAATTCAGCTTTGCCAACAAAGGAATAAATTACATTTTAAAATATATTAATTGCAATAATGTTTCAAAATGTCACTGTTTTACTGTATTTATGATTGGATAGATGCAGCTTTGGTGAGCATAAGAGACTTTTTTAAAAATTAAGAAAACAGTAGTTTGTACAGTATTAAACATGCAGCTTGTTGACATTCTTAACTGAGTAGTGAATAATTATTTTCATGGGCTCTAGCTATGCATCACTTGTAATCTCTAAACCTTACCTCCCTCTTCAGGTCATCCTCCTCCATTGCAGTGATAGACAACAATGGTAGCTTCATCAGCACTTTAAGCATGCAGCTCTTCAAAGTAAATACACAATGGGGGAAAACGTTTCCAAAATCTATAGCTTTTTCTATGCTATGTCATAGTGTGTCCATAACTTCATACTTTAATTGTGTCTCTAGGATGTAAACTACACAACTCCACTCGTTATCCCTGCTCTTGGTGTTGAGCTCAGAACCAGAATCTACGTGCAAGTCATTGCAGCAAACTTGACTTCACAGTGAGTAACATTTGCTGATGCTTGTTCTAAGATATGCATCCATTAGTTAATGTAGAAAATGACTGATTCTGTCCTCATCCTCCACAGGTATCATGTTCTGCTGGATCGTTGCTATGCCTCTATCTCAGCCTTACCCTCCAATTCAACCTTTTTCAACCTATTTGTCCCGTAAGTCTCAAAAAAGGGACGTTTGAAATGTCAGGGAATTTTGAGAAAAGTCATGTTAAAAATAACATTTATAGTATAATGGAATTATTTATAGTTTATTATTCTTATATATGTACTGTATATTTATATTAAAATTAAATTTATATGTATATATATATATATGAATTTAATAGAATACAAAATAATTAGAATATATCAGAATAAGAATAAGAGTTATACAGATGTTTTAAAAAATATTTTATATAATACTTTATTTATAATAAATATTAACAAAAAAATAATTATTTTAAAGCAGATTTCATCAATTAAAATTTGTTTTGGTCTCTATAAAATTATTTTAAATCTCATGAGCAAAGCTATGGAAAATCATTGTGTTGTCATTTATTGATGTTATATATTCTATATTAAGCACAATGATATAAATACAAATCAAATTGAATTTAATAAATCAAATAATTAATTTAAATAATATTTCATCAGTTAGAAATGGTTGGTTTAGAGTCAGAAACAAAGCCACAAAGCCATGAAAATTCATTGGTCAACTAGTTCTGTGACATACTTGAAATGTTCTCTTTTTCTGAAAGGTGCTCGCAGGATCAGATGACCACCATGTTGGAGAATGGAAACAGTCAGAAGGCTCGCTTTAGCTTCCCAGCCTTCCGTTTTATCGAGCAGCAGAACCAGACCATTTCCACATACTACCTCCACTGCATCACCAGACTTTGTGAAACCAGCACCTGCACCCAGTTCAAGGTACCACGTGTTCTTCAAACTGGCTTATAAGACTACAAATATTGGGGTATTAACTGAATGATCAGATAAATGTGTCCTGCTTTATTGTTTAACCCTCATCCATTTTCATTGATCAGCAATGCAACAGGAGGAGGAGACGGGACATACAGACAACGACAATTAAAGATGGCGTCTCAGACACCACCCTCATCACCTCAGGACCTATTAGGACTCAAGCAGACTCTTGTATGGCTCTCCTCTACCTCACTATCTTTGTCATAATATATGATAGTCATGGATAAAAGCATTTTATATAGTCCAAGTTATTTCAAGACACATAAATGTAGCTACATAATAATAACTGCAAACTGTTCTTTCTTTCAGCTCTTACCACTAAGGAAGAAGGTAAGCCTCTCTCATCAATGTGATTCATTTACAGAAGGATGCCAGAAAACAGGTCATTTTGGTAATAACATGCTGTCTCTTGTATTCCTGTACAGCCCTGAGCAGTGCACAGAAGGACAGTGGTAATGGGGCATCTGTAGGACTGGGCATCGCTCTGGCCGTCCTCGTCATTGTGGGCACCGTTGCTGCCCTCATGGCCGTATCATTTTACCGCAAACTCAGGATACTGCGATAACTTTCCGTGATCCCAGAGCTCTTTTCGTGTAGGACCAATACAACAGCACTGGTGGAGGTGGGAACTGGGGATCCATATTATTAATATCTGACTTTTTAAATGAAAAAGCTTTGTCGGCATTGCAGATAACATGATTGTCATTTGAAATGCAAATATTGCAACCAAAAAAATATTTTAATATATAATAACTTATATACTTAAGACACAAAGTTTAAATGAGCGACATTTCATTTTAAAACAAACATGTACAGAGGTGCATTTGGTGTGAGAAAGAGGATTAAAAAGGCAGCAATGGTTTTAAGGATATTTGTGCGATTTATTGTAATGGATCTGTGCTCAAGTTGTGCTACATTAAAGCAAGATCCAAGGCTTTAGGATTGACAGCTTTAAAAGAACAGGTGACAGAAAACATGTCATAAAGTTATTATAACAGCTGCATGAAGAGCCTTGCTTTGATTTAGCAAACTTGTTTTTATCAAGGAAGGAAAGTTTCATTTTGGAAAAGGAATTATAAACATGCTTATTTTATTTCAGATACGTCTGCAAATGCAATATGTTACAAAATCAGACAGTTGTCTTGTGAAACATGTTTGTTTCTATTTGTTGAGTTTGTACTTTTATTGCATGCAATGTCATTAATAAAGGCTTGTAGGATTGTGAGAACAGTCTGATTTCCTTTCCTTTTAAAATGCAGCACCACTAGGGGGAGTCTCACCATTGTTTGAAAAACACATTGGCTAGAAACCCTGGTTTAGTCTTGTTGCAAAAGTGGTGTTTCTTTATGGTTGACTTAAAGTTAACTTTACAAAAAACAGTTTTAGGAGATTTTTTTATATAGTTTTATTGCTGTCCCACTCCAAAGAGTCAAAATTAAAGTGGAGTCTCAAAGTACATTATCTTTTTATGTACATACTTTATATAATTTAGTTTTTGAGTGGTTTAAAATGTTTCAGTAACTACAGAAGTTACAAGCTATTCAATATTTGTATTTGTATTCTCCTATTATCTTTATTTGGGATGCATTATTTTGTAACTTGGAACAAGGATGACAGCTTTTTTATGCATTCAGCGTGAGACTCATACTACTCATACGAGACTCATACGTCCATTCAAAAAAAAGAAAAGAAAAAGGGAAAGACACTGATAACGCGCCGACAGATAAGATGAGGCACACGATCAGTCATTTCAGTGCAGTAAACTATTTGCGTTACAAATGTCACAAACCAACAAATTGTTATGATTATAACAATTAATTAAAATAATATGGTAAGCAATACCAGTACAGCGAAAACAAGTGGAAGAGGATGGCACCGGAAGCCTCGCACATTCACGTCACCGTGGTAAAGCATACTGCATTTTGTACTCTCAGATGGCATTGAAACTTCCGGTTTAATTTGTCTGGAATCCTTGTTTTAACATTAACTTTCAAAATATAATCAAATTAAAATGTAACTATTACTTTCATTGTTAGCCAACAAAGTGCTGCACAACAAAAAATATTGTGTGATTATTCCTATAGAAATTGTATTATTATTATTATTATTATTACTTTGAGAAGTAATTTCTATTGTACAATAGTAATATGTTTCTGTCAAAATGTCTTCAGACTTATTTTGATGGGTTGTCGGGAAGACTCTCAGAGCAGTTCTAAGTTCATGTGTTTATATCTTCATATAGTGAGACGACAGAAGCAGGAAACACCATGAGCACCACGCGTGCTTCAGTATGTGTGTAGAACACTCCGTTGCTGACGTAACCGTGGTTCCCTGAGATAAGGGAACGAGCGTTGTGTATAGTGAAACTCCTGTTTACACTGGTACTGAAGCCTGATTTGTTCACGTTTGTGTAGCTGCACAAACCCAAGGCATTCTGGCCCGTCAGAAGGTGGAGCCAACATCTATATAAGTCGGCTCGGAGCCACCATTTCATCAAACTCATTCAACTGAAAAACAGTCATCGATAGCATAGGCTTAAGCACGGCAAGGACACAACACTGTGTTCTTTATCTCACGAACAGAGTGACAGTCAGGAAACCGGAGAATTCCCTTGTGAAGTTTCTTACGTTGCTGTATGGGGAAACGCATCCAAATCATTGCCGGTGCTATGAGCAGATGCAGAACGAACTGCTCTGCGAGTCCAGTTGGTGTTTTCTGGTGGAGTGGGCCCTCACCCCGATAGGGCATTGCAAGCCTTCTGAGGCATAAGCCTAGGCTATAGCATCTACTATCCAGCAGGAAAATCTCTGCTTCATAACCGGCAGTCCTTTATTGCAGCCTCCGAAGCGAACAAATTGCTGCTCTGACTGTCTGAAAAGACCAGAGCGTCCAACATACAGTCTAAGAGCCCTGACCTGGCAGAGTGGATTGGGACCCTGCTCACCCTCTGCAACAGGGAGTGCTAGAAGGGTCATAACCTGGGCTCTAAACGAGAGCACCTTAGGAACATAACCTTGTCTTGGTTTGAGGGAGACCTTAGAGTTGTTAGGCTCAAATTCCAGACAGGAAGCATTGATTGACAGTGCCTGCAAGTCACACACTCGCTTGACCGACGTTAATGCCAAAAGGAGGGCGGTCTTAAGCGACATGGGCAGCAGATCGGCCGAATGGAGCAGCTCAAAGGGAGGGCCCTCAGGACTATGGATAAGTCCCAGGTTGGCACTGTCTGAGGATGAGGAGGATTCAATCTCCAGGCGCCCTTCAAGAACTTAATGACCAAATCGTTTCTGCGAATAGATTGGCCAGCTTCGAGGGAATGATTCGCTGTGACAGCTGCCACATAAACTTTAAGTGTGGAAGGGGCGCGCCCGTTGTCAAGCAACTCTTGCAAAAAAGTCAGCACTTGGGATACATCACAAGAAACCAGGTCCAGGCTTCGTGCTGCACACCAGTCACAGAAGACTGACCACTTAAGAACATAAAGGTGTCTCGTAGACGGTGTTCTAGTCTCTAAAATGGTGTCGCTCAGTCTCGCCGGGAGTTGTATAGACTCCCGTTGAGGCTCCAGACATGAAGGCTCCACAGCTCCGGTGGGGGGTGCCAAATCATGCCCTTCGCCTGCGAGAGAAAGTCTCTCCATATTGGTATCGGCCACAGGGTAGCTGCTGACAGCTGCACTAACTCGGGGGAACCAAGTTTGGTTCTTCCAGGGTGGGGCCACAAGGAGGACTGAGCAACCCTACTTCCCTAAACCATCGGATGACCTGAGGAAGCAGAGCAATCGGGGGGAAGGCGTACAGGCGAGATCTGGGCCAATCGTGGGCCAGCGCATCTCGCTGCATGGAGAAATATGTCAAGTAGTGAGGGTTGTCTTCTGAGGTGAAAAGGTCGACCTCTGCCCTCCCGAAGACAGACCAGATTTCCTGAACCCTCTGAGGATGTAGTGCCCATTCTCCTGGAGCTACATTGCCTCTGGACAGCATGTCTGTGCCAAGGTTCAGACTGCCCAGCTCATGAACCGCTTTGATTGAGAGGAGTTTGCTCTGCATTCAATGTAGGAGGTGTCGAGCAATCCTGTAAAGGGAAAGTGGATCGACCAGGAGCTGAACGCTGGATAGACCTCTAACAGGACACCCCAACCCACGTTGGAGGCGTCCGTCATCACTACCTTCCTCCTGGAGGACAGTCCCAACTGCATACCCAGTTGGAACAGGCGAGAAGTTGTCCAAGGGGCCACAGCTTTGATACAGTGATGGGTCACCCTGACATAAAACCGGCCCAGGCGCCAGGCGTCTATCACAGTCCCCAGAAAGACCGCTCGCTGAGACAAATGACTCTTGTGCAGGTTGATTTTCAACCCAAGGTACTCCAGATGGCTGAGCAGTAGCAATCTGTCTGCGATAAGTTCCTGTTCTGATCGTCAAGATAATTGAGGATGAGGATTCCCATGTGTCTTATAGGGGAAAGAGCTGTGTTGATGCACTTCATAAAAGTGTGAGGGGCCAGTGACAGTCCAAATGGTAGGACTGTGTACTGATAGGCCACTCCCTCTAACACAAATCTCAAGAACGGTCTGTGGCGGGGGGTTATGTGGATGTGAAAGTAAGCATCTTTCAGATCCACTGTCAGAAACCAGTCCTCGGGACAAAACTGTGTGAGGATCTGTTTAAAAGTTAACATCCTAAATGTGAGGAGGGATCACTAATTCACATGTTCTGGACATGCCCCAAATTAGAGCGTTTCTGGCGATCGATATTTCACACCCTTTCAGAGGTTCTTAAGCACAGTTTACAGCCAGAACCTCTGGTGTCATTATTTGGAGTAGCTCCAGAGGAGTCATGGCTATCAGGATCTATGTGTAAAGTCCTTGCTTTCTCCTCCTTGTTGGCACGTAGAGCAATACTATTAAAGTGGAAAGATCCCTTCCCACCCACCCATACTCAATGGATTAGAGATATGATGTCTTGTCTCTGCCTTGAAAAAATTAAGTATTCACTAAAAGGGTCAGAAATATATTTTTTAAAGATGTGGCACCCTTTTATTGACTATGTTGATAAGTCTTAATTTTTTCTCCTTTTCTTTTTGTAATGTATTTTATTTATTATTATTCCCCCCTTTTTTCTCATGCTAGTGTATGTGAATGCATCTCTTTTTAATGGTTGGAGGGTTGATGTGTTGATTTGTTATATATATATATAAATATACAGTGGGTATGGAAAGTTTTCAGACCCCCTTAAATTGTTCACTCTTTGATATTTGCAGCCATTTGCTTAAATAATTTAAAATTTTTTTTTCTCATTAGTGTACACACAGCACCCATATTGACAGAAAAACACAGAATTGTTGACATTTTTGCAGATTTATTAAAGAAGAAAAATGAAATATAACATGGTCCTAAGTATTCAGACACTTTGCTGTGACACTCATATATTTAACTCAGGTGATTTCCATTTCTTATGATCATCCTTGAGATGGTTCTACACATTCATTTGAGTCCAGCTGTGTTTGATATACTGATTGGACTTGATTAGGAAAGCCACACACCTGTCTATATAAGAACTTACAGCTCACAGTGCATGTCAGAGCAAATAAGAATCACGAGGTCAAAGGAACTGCCTGAAGAGCAGAGACAGAATTGTGGCAAGGCACAGACCTGGCCAAGGTTAAAAAAATTTCTGCTGCACTTAAGGTTTCTAAGAGCACAGTGTCCTCCATAATCCTTAAATTGAAGACGTTTGGGACAACCAGAACCCTTACTAGAGCTGGCCGTCCGACCAAACTGAGCTATTGTGAGAGAGGTTAAAGAAGAACCCAAGATCACTTGGCTGAGCTCCAGAGATGCAGTCGGGAGATGGGATAAAGTTGTAGAAAGTCAACCATCACTGCAGCCCTCCACCAGTTGTGGCTTTATGGCAGAGTGGCCCGACGGTAGCCTCTCTTTAGTGCAAGACACATGAAAGCCCGCATTGAGTTTTCTAAAAAACACCTGAAGGACTCCAAGAAATAAGATTCTCTGGTCTGATGAAACCAAGACAGAACTTTTTGGCCTTAACTCTAAGCAGTATGTGTGGAGAAAACCAAGCACTGCTCATCACCTGTCCAATACAGTCCAACAGTGAAGCATGGTGGTGGCAGCATTATGCTGTGGGGATGTTTTTCAGCGGCAGGAACTGGGAGACTAGTCAGGACCGAGGGAAAGATGAATGCAGCAATGTACAGGGATACTGGATGGAAACCTTCTCCAGAGTGCTCAGGACCTTAGACTGGGCTGAAGGTTTACCTTCCAGCAAGACAATGTCCCTAAGCACACAGCTAACATAATGAAGGAGTGGCTTCACAACAACTCTGTGACTGTTCTTGAATGGCCCAGCCAGAGCCCTGACTTAAACCCAATTGAGCATCTCTGGAGAGACCTAAAAATGGCTGTCCACCAACGTTTACCATCCAACCTGACAGAACGGGAGGGATCTGCACGGAGGAATTGGCGAGGCTCCCAAATCCAGGTGTGAAAAACTTGTGGCATCTTTCCCAAAAAGACTCATGGCTGTATTAGATCAAAAGGGTGCTTCTACTAAATACTGAGCAAAGGGTCTGAATACTTAGGACCATGTGATATTTCAGTTTTTCTTTTTTAATAAATATGCAAAAATCTCAACAATTCTGTGTTTTTCTGTCAAAATGGGGTGCTGTGTGTACATTAATGAGGGAAAAAAAAATAACTTAAATGATTTTAGCAAATGGCTGCAATATAACAAAGAGTGAAAAATTTAAGGGGGTCTGAATACTTTCCGTACCCACTGTATATGCTCGGTTCTTCTGCTTACAATTCCTATCTGAATTAATGGACAGTATAGATGCTACTCTAGATGTTTGATGGTGAGGGTCGGGGGATTGTTGTATGTGATTTAGAATATAAATATAAATAAAAAAACTTTGAAAGAGAAAAGTTAACATCCTGAATGGTCGTCTCACACGACAACAATTCATAAGTCTGAGATCTAGAATAGGTCTGAGCCCGCCATCCTTTTTCGATATGACGAAGTTGTGGCTGAAAAGCCTGACTCGCTGTTCGCTAGAGGTACCGTTTCCACTGCACCTTTTGCAAGCAATGTTTGTACTTCGACCGAAGAACATGAGCTTCGTTGTCCCTTACTGAAGTGTGAATAATACCTCTGAAGCGAGGTGGCATTCGACTTGCATTCGCGAGAGTGAGGAGAAGAGAAATGTCCTGCAGGGCTTGGATGGGTGAAGAACACCGGTGATTCGAGACGGCGCGGAGAGGGAGGGTTAAGCTGGCCCTTGCGCTGTTCTGCTTTTTCTTTCTCTCAGGCGAGAGAGGAAACAGGGAAGCAGAGTGGGGAGGACCGCCTTCATTAAAGAAGGTGATCCGCGAAAGAAAGACTGGCAAGGCTCATACTCTCGCAGTGATCCCCAGGCAGGCGACGCTCTCACTGTGCCAGTCAGTGTTGTGCAGGGGTTCCCTGCACAAGCCATACTCGCGGCGCGACATTTGAAACAACACGTGCAGGAAATTTGCTCCGAAAATTTGCTCTTTTATGCCGGATGGCCAAAGGGGAAGTGCGTCTGCTTCTTCCTCTGCCAGGGGTTCTTCGACGGCGGCAAGCAGAGATGAACTTCTTCCTTCTTGCTTCTTCTTCGGCTTTGTAGTCCAGCATCAGTGAAGAGATGATCCTCGTCGCTGAAGGAGAATATTCTGATGAAATGTCGCTCCGAGCCGATTTATATCGAGGTCGGCTCCGACCATTTTGACGGGCCAAAGCGCCATTGGTTTGTGCAGCTACACAAACTTGAACAAATCAGGCTTCAGTACCAGTGTAAACAGGAGTTTCCCCATACACAACGTGAGAGAACGTTCGAAAGAGAGCATGAAATTGAGACATTCAGAAACGCGCAGAACATGCATGCGCTTTAATATACAGTATACAGACACAGTCCATATAGCAATTTCATTAAGTGTACAGCGCTACTTTTGATTTATTTATTCATTCTTTCTTTATTTTCCTGTTATTACATTTATTTATTTATCAATAAATTGATTTATTTATTTATTTTTAATTTCTGCAGGTCTGTTCCTCCATACCCTTTTCGCCCACTCCTAAGGTAAAAATAAGTTAACTCAGTAGGCTAGAACAAAGCTAAAAACTGTTATTATTTATGAATTTATTATAGAATTACATTTTACAAATAAATAATACAAAACTTTAAGATTTAAGATTGTTTGGCCGTAAGCTATTGGCAGCATTTAGACAAGCTAAACTGTGCTAGGGTGTGCCAAAAACCATTATGTAAAGCCTCAGATTATGTGTACACACATAATAAAACTAAAATCTCTGCATCTTGTTTCAGTTCTTATTACAAATATGTCCATATTCACGTAATTGGAAACTGCGAAAAGGCGATTTCCTCTTCAGATTATTGTGCAAGCGAGGAGTATTGTTTGATGTAAGCATCTTGTTTCAGATGAAAGCACATTAGTCATATTCTCATAACTGGAGGTGCTTTCATAATATGTCCTGCAGTGCTGTACCAGTACCAACTGTCTATTCACTCTGGATAAACAAGTTAATTAGCCTAATGTTTGTTCATACAACATAACCCCTCAAATTAATTTAGTACTGTAAGATATATTAGAGTGATATTAAGTATGCCTTGCTGTAATGTCAGAGCCACTGCAAATTAAAAAATTACATTGTGCTAAGTAGGTCATGATAAATGCACAGAAAAATGACTTTCATTATATGGTAATGAGGATAGTTAATACATGAGAATAATATATGAGGAGGGACAGTGATATGAAATGAAAGTAAATATGCCAGTCCTCCATTGGGTAAAACTCTAATTGTGTATGAGTGAGGTTGTCATCAGGAGCAATACCTGAGAAATGGGAACGTCTGCTGAGATGATACTGGCCAGAGTACCTTCAGAGGATGCGGCTGTGACCTTATTAGTTAGAAAGAAAGATGACTTCATTTCAATTGCAACGCAATGTGCTAATTAAAATGGGTAAAAGTAATATGTGAGCGATGATTTATTGTGTTGTAATGGAATTCTCTATGATGCAATTTCATGTAATGTTAAATTGCATGGCAGGGTTAAGCTAATTAATGGAGAAGATATATTTAAAATAGACAAGTAGTGTCATTTTGGGAGATGGAGTTTACAAGAAATTACCAGACAGGAAAGGAATCATGAAACATTGATGCACTGTACCATATCCAGACAGATGGGCCTATCTGCCGCTGTCTGTCTCTGGAGATTGTGGGTAAAACATTAGCAGTGAATGAAACACTAAGTCTATTAGATACTGTGCAATATTGCTATGAGGTTGGGTTAATTTTTTTTTTTTGGCAAGATAATGGCAATTGCTTTGTTCTGAGTATGAGGAAATGAGAAAATCAGCTGCTGGAAAATATATGTTTTAACCAAACAAAACATTAAGGGCCAAATCCCCAGACGAAGAACCCTTGAATAAATAACAATGTGAATGAAGAGTCCTCACTGAAAACAGCCTGTAATTTAAGACCAGATTTATTGTTTGAGAAACTGATGGTATCAAAAGTTTACCAGCTCTTAAAACACTTTGTTTTGATATTTTGTTTTGGTGTTTGTGCTTTTTCTTTTTTACCTTTTTCTTTTCTCACCAAAGACTCTTTTTCTTTGTTTTTCCTGTTAAATGCACATGCTCCACTTGTTGTTCTGCTCAAATGATGAATGAGAGTAACTCTTGATTTAGATTTTGAGAGAACAGCAGCTTTAAACTTTGTTGTTTGTTGCATGACAGAGCGTATATTTTGACATTTTTAATTTCACATTTCCATTTATATGTTCAAGTTTCTGAGTGCGTATATATATTTATAATGTCAGACTTAAAACATTAATTTTATCACATTACTGTTCACTACTGTTCTAAAGTTTGGGGTCTGTAAGATTTTTTATGTTTTTGAAAGTCTCTTATTCTGCATTTACAGTATTTGATCAAAAAAATTATTGTAATATTGTGAAATAAATGTACAATTTAAAAATAACTCTTTACTATTTTAATGTTTTATGTGTATTAATATATGCATCGTTTGTGCACCTGATCCATCAGAAGTCATTCTGATATGCTGATTTGTTGCAAAAAAATTTTTTTTTTATCATCAGTGTTGAAAACAGTTGTACTGCCTAATATTATTGTGGAAAGAATGATACTTTTTTTCCCAGAATTCTGTGAATGAATGGAAGTTTAAAAACAGCATTTCTCCATGCCCGCCCGCCTGCGCTCACCTCCTGCCGGCCCTCGGCGCTCACTCAAGACCGCGGTGTGTTGACCGGTTTTCGGTGTGAAAGCGAAACTACTTTTGTTTGGCCTTCCAAAAGAGGACACGTATGAAATCAGTGGTTAAGTTTTATTTACATCACTGTTCCAGAACAGTTCAACCCAATATTCAGATGTGTCCAGCGCACTTAATGGAGGAATGTTTCCTGATCCTAGGAGAGTAGACTACAATGCCGGCTGTTCTGACTCAAAAGACTGTAAGTACGTTTTTTTATATAAAGAATTTGCCACTGACGATTCAAACAAGAGTTTTGAGCAGTGAGTAGCACTTTTTGTTTGTCATTTCTCCGATTACAAATGAAGACATGGTTTTATGTTTACAAGACTGTTTAAGTCATTAGAATCCGTAATTATGTCCCCACTGGATGCAGCAAATGCCTCGTTTGTAATGGTTTTAATGTTTTTGTCTCGTCTCTCCGGCCAGGACAGTCATCACAGTATGTAGGGGCGTAACATTTCCGTCACACACACTTGAGGCATTCGGCCAATCACAACAAACTGGATAACTGACCAATCACAGCAACCTCGCTTTTCAGACCGATGAGCTTTATAAAAATCGAGGCGTTTCAGAAAGGCGGGCATAGAGGATAAACAATAATGTACATTATGTGGAAAATAATGTGTTTGTTTTTTTAACTTTAAGCCGCATAAACACATTTCGTTACACCACATACACAAAATAATGTTATTTTTTAGCAGCATCATATGACCCCTTTAAACCATCCAACTTCGCGGCCACAAATGAGTCCATCGACTATGGGACCCCTTTGGCCCAAAACTCATTCTTAAGTAATCTAAAGCAGCTAATCTGTGTGATAGCTTTTTGATTTGATATTTTTGTGAGTTTTTCACTCATTGCAGAGAACCAGTCGTGGGGGGGTCGTTCTTTATTTCCTTTCGTTCACATACCTGGTGTACATTTCACTATTTCATTTGTGTAACTATGGGGGGGCGTTTATTTTTTTATAGAGCACGCACAGTTGAAATGCTTCTTAACGCTGAAAGTTGGTTCATTTCATAGACTGAAAGAACTTTGGCAACCTTAATACGCTATGTGTGTTACTGTAAGGCTGGCTTGCAACAACCTTCAGGGACAGTATATAGGATCGATAGATAATGTACTTGATTTGACTTGGAATGACATGAGGGTGAGTAAATAATGGAGTAACATAGAACTGTCTTCAGGCAAAAATGGCCTACATCCGGTTGACTCCTTCTTTTTACTGGAACATCACCCTCTTACATAGTCAGAATACATAGTTCTGAGCGGTAACTCATGCAGTCATTGTGAGTCACTCAATACAAGCCTTACCGGTTCACAAAGCAGCTTAGACACTCTTTTATTTTGAGGAGTGAAGGGATCTGAGTTCTTTTTGTCAGAGACAACCACTTCATTAAAGATTTATAGCCTCAAGAGATGCAAAGACATTTCAGTTCAGAATACAAAAACCAGTATTGTCCAGTGTACTCAGTAAGAATACGTGCTCCATATTACAGAGTTTCTTTCAGACGCTGTAGTTTTACTCCTGTTTGTTGTCACAAAGGTTTAGATTTACATTCTGCAAGAGGAAATTGTCTGCCTACATGGACATATAAAAGCTATCTAATAATTATAATGTTTGTAAGGGACACTGTGAATGTGAAAGACAAGCAGGGGTGTTTCGTGACTGACAAGTGACAATTGTGATGATGTCTGGGCAGATCTTTGGCTGCGGATGTGTTTGGGGTTTCGCAATTTGCAGCGGTTTGACCCCGCTTGGAATGCGACCATGTCTGAAAAGCGCAAAGCGCCCTTTTTTTGTCTGAAAAACTGCTTGAGGGCTTGTGATATTCAGTCAGTGGCATGAAAGGGTCTCAAACAGACTTCCATAATTCCACAACAGAGACCTGCAAAGATTTACAAACCCAACAGGACGAAACATGCTCAGTACAACCAACATATGCATCTTCCTTTAATCTTCACAACATTTTTCATGCTGTATTTCCTACTGAGTTAACACTAAGTATGTGCACAGTGTTATTATAGTGTTAATTATATATAACACATTGTTATTATAGTGTTAATTATATGCCATTTTATATTTGTATTAATATTGTTACTTACATAACTTACATAATATTAATATTTCATTGTAATAGTAAAACATTTTGAGTTTTATATTTTCATATTTCATTGTATTAATTTAGTAGTCATGTTTATTTAAATATTTATTTAGCTTTAATTCATTTTTATTTCAGTTGTAGTTTTTTTAGTACTTCAACTTATTTCAGTTAGTCGCCAAGGCAACATTTCTCATTTTCATTTAAGTTTTTCATCGAATTTTTTCCCCCCAAAACAATGTTTAATAATTTTAGTTAACAATATCAACACTGTATATTGCACATCCTCAGATCCTCCACAGTCTCTGCTCTGCTTAGTTTCTTTGTCACTGCTATTTAAACCACAAAGCGAATTCCAGAGTTATCATAAAAAATTAAAATGTAGCCATTAATCGCTTATCACTTTTGGTGTTGTTAATTGAATGGGAGGAAACTCACAGCATTCATATTTTCTAAGAAATGTTTAAACCTCCCACCATGATTAAATCCATGCCATTAAACATGAATAATAACATGTTGTTTGACAAGTTGCTCCTTCCCTTCTTTTGTAGATGCTCATTTCATTTGTGTTATAACTAAAGCTACTTAATAATGCATTTCAGGCCTTTTTATCTTGGTTTTCAGTGCTTTGCATTTTCTGTAATGCATTTATTGTGGTAGAAAAAGCATGTGGGATAATGGGTATCACAGCATGTCAATTAATCCCAGTAATAGTATGTTTTTTGTTTTTATTAGCTTAGCCACACCCTGTTATCTAAGCGTTGTCATATGAGCCTCTAAATGGATAAAGGTGGTTAAACATCCCATTACAAAGTAGTATAACTACCACTGATACTGAGGTTCTCATATCTAGACCTTAGTGATCAGTGGGCTTGTCGTCTCTGTTGTGTAGGTCTTGGTTTCTGTCACTAAAAAAGGTGGTGCTAATCAAAGAAAAACAACAACAACAACACCCTCCAACTGATACTGCTTTGCAGTCTGTTTTTTGTCAGATATCCTGATCTCGGTTTCAGATATTAGGTCTTTGTCTGGACGTCTGGTCTTGGTTTGACAGACTCCAGGATTCCAGTTATCAGGAAACCAGAGCATTTGAAATCTCTAGCATGCTTTGATGCACAACGAAAGTGATAAACATTATCCAGGGTAAATGTGTGGGATGAAGGAGACTGCTAAGTCATCTGAGTGTTTCATTAGAATGATTCCAAAATGGGCTTTAGTGGCTCTGGAGATTGTTACGAAATGAATCTGAGTTAAAAAAAAAAAAATGGAGGACCAAACGGTGCAGAGATGCAGCACTCCCCTCACACAATCCCTTTGAGGTTTTCTCACAAAATCTGGCTTTAAAAAATATAACCTTTTACCTGCAGCTAAACCTGGTTTGGATGTGGAGAAGCCGTAAGCATTCATTCAGGACAAGTCTGTGTGAATGTTGAGACTATTTGAGACCGATTAACTACTTATTTTTATTTTTTATTTTTTATTTTATGTTATTACAGCACGAAAGGTGTGAAATATAATATTCTACATCTTCTATATTCTACATCTTCTGCAGTTTAAGGTTAATATTATGACTAGGCAAGATTACACGGCAGGGAATGGTGTCTTTATAGTATCAGAACATCAAAGAAATCAAAGCTTGTCTACATGTGGTCTGCCTTTTAGGTCCTTTTAGAAGTTATCAAATATTTACATGCCCATACCATCAAAATTCTCTCATAAAAGGCTCTCATATATTACCTCAGCAGACAAAAAAAAAAAACAAGCATAAAAACAAAACAATAAAAACCCTTTACAATTTTACAAAAGAACAGCAAGCTGTTTTATGTTACATTATATCATTCAACCTTTTTTAAAATGCAAAATAAATGACCGAAAAGGAAAACACCTCATAATTGTAGTGCAAGTAGGGGTTCAATAAGAAGCCCTTCTTCATTGAAAATGTTACAATGGAACAGTTTGATATGCTACAATCTATATAACAGGGAAGAAAGGGGAAAAGGGAACCCTGGGGAAAAGTGGGGCTATAAACTCATATATAGAGCATGAGAAAGTGGGGGCTCTCAGCTGATGCTTTGTGTTAATGGACGCTTTGCATTTGCCGGGTCATGCTAAAGCTCTCACAATTTGTGAGATGGTCTCCAACCATTACAGACCACAAATTGATTGATTCCTGTAAGCATTAGGAAGCTTAAATTACTTAAGTTACTGAAAAGGGCACACATGCAACAATAACTGGCCCTCCTTCACCTTCCTTATGAGTTCTGAAGTCAATAGACCCCCAGTTGTTCCAGTTTGAGTATCCTCATTCATCACTAAAACGCCAAAATATTTTGTAAGCAATACGTTGAAAAAATGGCATTGCTAAAGGGAGCATGTGCACGGGGGAGACACCTTGTGATTCAAAGCCTGAGGCTGAGAGTCATTCTCACCGGAATTCTCTCTGAGAAACACAGAAACTGAAGTATTGTCCAAAGACGGCCCAAGGCTGTGGGCTCTAATCTTTGAGATTTGTGCATCACCTTGACCAGATCTTGTGCTGGATCGGTCCCTCAGAGCTCACAGCACAACAGCAAGAAATAAGAACAGTACAATTTAACAGCTTATTGCACAAGAAAGTCGTTTCAATGACCCTGCCTCATGACCCTGACATTTGTCATCTCTTTGAAATAATGTGACTATTTTAAGCTCTCCAAATCTTCAAACCACATCAAAATAAAGAGGGGAAAAAAGAACCAAACCTCCCTGCCCCAAAGAAAGATGGGTAAGTAACATTTATTATGACTCCTTTTTTGTTTTAACATGTCTCTGCCTCAAAGGGTGAACGATTATCTGATCATAAAGGCTCTGTGAAAATGATCTGTTTCACTTGTGAGGTCATATTCATTTTCTGCAGGATGATGTAATGATCAAGTACTGGTTACACCTGAATAGTGTCACAAAAACCTCAGTTTAAATATCCCTCTCTTTATAATCAAGCTCATAAACAGGGTGTTGAAGGTCTGATGTAAGTAAATAAATCAATACATTTCTTATGTAATAAATATAATTTCTACAGATTGATTGAGTTCTTTTTCATTAAAATTAACAATTATATATACGTGTGTGTGTGTGTTGGGGTGTGGTGTGGTACATATACCGTATATTTATATTATATATATATTATAGAGGAGGAGAGAGAGTTAGAGAGGAGAGAGAGGTTCTTTGTTCACAAAATAAATTCTTAATTAAACTTTGTAAAATAATATAAAATTAGTCTTGACAACTGTGCTATTAAATGCAAATGCAAAGTAAAGACCAAGTCAATCTTCTATTTTCTCACTGCCAAGCACAGTCAGATGAACTAATGAAGCCTTCATGCATTCGAGCTTGGCTATTGACGGACAATGAGCAGGCCATTAAGGGCATCCACACCTCCCACAGACCTGTAGATTACGTCAGGGTCAAAGTGTCATCCTCCACTCTCGGCCCACTCCCTCCAATGCATTCAATATAATGAGGCTGTGCTGCTTTGAGACTCTCATTCACACTTTGTGGAACGGATGAATGTCCTTTGAGCATATTAGTGGAGAATGTCCCTCTCTCTCACTTTGAATTGCAGACGATCTTATGTGAAGCTCACATGTGTTTTTGGGCACCTAATTGTTGTTGGTTTCAACTAATTTGAAGCGAATGCTCGTCATCAGCATCGTTTCACTCTATCTGAGGTGTCACCATTACTATGAACCTTTTTGACGATGGTTTAGGACTTTTTTTGTCTAATGCAAAATTTCATGGCTTTGTTCATTTGCTTTAGGCAAATCTTTACCTCACAGAGTTCATGCTCACAGCTTTTGACACCAAAATATAACTTTAATATCAGATAAATGCATGCAATAAACAAAAACCTAATTTGTGTAATTATATCTCTTATTAAGAGGCCTGTTATATTAACAACAAAACCAACCTCTAAAACACCTAGAATGTTAATGAAATATTGTGCCCTGTTTATGAACTCTCTCTGAGCTGTCATAGGCTCTCCTTTGAGAAAGAATCGTCATGGTTTGCCTTTGTTCCTCATGCATTCAGTCTCGTATCTATCAGGCGGGCATTAGGAGGTGTGAGGAAGTACAATACAAACCGAATGAGATGAGGGAACACCCCACTCCATGAGCCCACCTGCCACTGAGATCAGTGTGTGTGTGTGAGATGGGGGATTTCAGCTAATATTGGGGCAATAAAATATAAAAGAGGAGAAAAAAGTGTCTTGGTGGATAACAGGCAGGAGGGATAGATAATGGAGGGAGAAATAGAAAGATGCAAATGATTCACGTCTCTTCGTGTACCAGGTTCACTAGATTTGATCTGGCTTTGAACAATATTCTCTTATCTAAAGACTCTTTCATTACAAGTTGTATGTTTTACACGTTTTGATTAATTAAATAACATGAGCATAGCTAATATTATTTGTTTTATATTATTGCAGCCTTAGGCACACAAAACTCTGAGGTGTAAAAAGCATGTCAGTGCATGTATAGCCATTGGAAATGATGTTGTGCTTGTCGGTTTGTCACTTACAAAGCAATAAATAACACCTATCTAATAAGGAACGTTCTCAGAATCGACTTGTTATAAACAAATATATCCAAGGTTCCCATTGTTTGAGCCAATATTCAAATTTCTACAGTCAGTTTGAAAAATCTGGGTGTGGAAAGAAAATTCCAGTAGTTGGACGGCAAATCATGTTTTAACATTTAGGTCAAATTTATTGTGGTTTTAGTCTTTTAATTAAGTTGAATAATTGCAAACAATGTTGCAGCCATCTTGGAAATAATTCCTACTTTCTGAGGAGATCCTAAGCATTTAGTTTTTCAAGGAGAATTTCATATGAAAGCCATGTTGTTTTCCAGGACATCCAAATCAAACATTACGAAAATGATACTGTACAGTAAAGTAGAACCAGATAAAGATTACAGATAAGATAAAGGATGTGTCATCATGTGTTTTCTAGCAGGTTAAATTAGTTTAGACACACAGTACAGAGGAGGAGCTTCAGGACAGACCTGTAACCTAGGGCTGTTCGAGTCCAACATTTTTGGAATCGAGTCCGATTCCGATTCCTGCTTCTGGATTCGATGGGAATCGATTCTTGCTGTTGTTTTCGATTCTTTTTCGATTCTTGTTTTTTTTAGATCGAAGGAACCGAATCTCACAAGGATGACTGCAGGATAGGTCGTAGAATGTATCCTTCTAATAATATGAAAGCTTATTTAAAAAAAAAGATACATAAATTGTAATTTTGTCTGCTTTGCCCATGAAATTAGTCATAGCCCACAGCTCAGCATATCGCATGAATTAAACAAGGCATGAAGTGTCTAAAATAAATGTGCACAGTTCAGCAGAATGGTGAAGTTTACTTTGACTGTATGCTTTGCACAATATTAACAAACTGTACACTGAAACAAAATGACCAGAACATTAATAACTGCAGAGCTCGTGGTTTATCCGTCAATCAGATGCGCTCTCGGCCGCTGATCAATGCTCATCACGTTTTCTTTTACAATCATCATTGGCTGATAGAAATGTAAAAAAAAAAAAAAAGTTATTTTAGATGGGTTAAAAGACAAGACACTCGAGACGTCTGATTATTCTGTCCTTCCATCGTAAAGTAACCTCTGAATCGTTTTTTTTTTAACTGGTTCATTAAAACTATCTATCCGAATCAGGAAACTAATCAGATTTCTAATCACTTTTAGCGAGCATGAGGGAGGTGAATGGTGCTTGTCAAACGGAAGGCTGCGTCCTAAAATTCAGATGATCAGTACCGACTCGTTTTCTTTCAGTTTATTTTCGTGAATTTAAATGTGCGCAGCCTTCCGTTTGAGAGACAATCCATAGCTAAGCTTTGTTGAATGAAAAAGGATCTGAACGAGGAGTCGATTCCAACCTTAGGAATCGACTCTTGATTCCCAACGCCTCGGAATCGATTCTTTTAGGAATCGATTCCCAGCCCTACTATAACCGCCCATCAGGGTTTCAGCAGATGTAACACGTGGGGAATAACCTCAAAGTTTGAATTTCCTGACGCATGTTGCGTGTGTTGTTGCGCTTTCCAGAACATTTTCCTGCAAGGACGCTCTAACGCAAGGATATTTTCTCGAGCCCGAGAGATCCAGACTGCCGAAAGATGCACCGGACCGCTCTTTTAAGGTGTCTGCTCACCGTATCGCTGATGACTCAAGGTAACTTAACAGAATATATATATATATATATTTTTTTTTTGAACGTTGTATTTGAGTTTTAGAATGTTCGCTTACATCATTTTAGATCGTCTCTTCTGACATTTACCATGAGATTGACCAGTGAAAGAACTGAACAGTGTTTATTTGAAGATCTTCTGAGAGTGATCGCACATGTTATGATATGAAGTCTTTTTTAATAATTTCTCTTGGAATTCTTTCCAAAGCCTTTAATTTGACAGACTTATGATTTTCTATCTTTCTCAATAAAATATCCATCATCGGTGGTTTTCTCCATATAAAAGAGACATTTATTTCCACACGCGCTCTTTGTCACCGCCCCGTCCTTTTATACCTTTTACTTGCACCTGTTTTGCTAGTGAGAAAAACTTGTATGATGATCTGCTGCACAAATTAAATCTTGATGCTTTGGTTGTTACAAGTAATTAATAATTGATCGGAGCCTACACCTGCCTCTCTCTGTGAAGTGATTGAAATTGCGTTTGTTTGTGCAACAGTATTCAGGTAACAGTTCATGAAATAAAGGACACAAAAGACCGGTTGGTAAACCTCTGCTATTTTAAGGCACCAGCCCGTCTGTCAATGCAACTTTAAAGAGACTCATTCATCTTTTGGGCTGGAAGACCAGAAGCACAATGATAGTGTGTCCTGTGCTGAAAGATTGTTGGGTTGGAAGTCAAACTTAAACGTGTTGTGATTTGTGACCGTCTTGTCTGTCCTAAGTTGTAAGAAACAAAAAGTGTAATTCTTTAAACCAGTGCTGGATAAGTTTGATTTTACTAATGAAAATAATATGTATTTTATATTTTAAAATGTTTAAACATTTTATTACTGTTCAATTCAACTAGTTTTCTATCCTGCTAATGAGTCAAATTTGATACATTTGGTTATCCTGTGATATGTAATTTTTTGAAGTCATTTTTAGTAGGTAATGAGGTTTCATTTGTGCATGTGGCTGTTTGTCTTCTAGATTGGCTTGAGAGCCAAACTGAGTTTACAACTAGTAGTTTAGTGCTGCATCTGTTTTTTGTTCTCTCTCCACCCCTCCCCCAAAACACACCATCTGCAGTGTCACACCTGGTATGACTAGTTTAGATGGTGGGTTTCTTTCAGTTTGCTGCAAAAAAAAAAAAAATCACCTTTTTCCCCTTGAGAAGTCTGCCCTTCATTGATGAACATTGTTTTAATGACAAATATTGCTGTTAATGCTGGTCTGAGTTCAGATTTTTTTTATAGTGCAAAACTGTCTCCAGGCACCTTAGCGTTTGTATGGCTTTTGTATTGCAGACGTAATTTTCATTCTTGTGAAATGTTCCACTTCTTATTCCCTCCTTTATGGGCATACCCTCCTAAAATTGTATTCTAATTTCAATTTCAAATTCATTTTACAGCCAGAAATCTTGCTTGTAATCACGATTGGCTAACGGTATTACTCACAGAGTAAACTGAGATTATGTAAAGCGAAATGTATTTGTGTTTTAGATATGAGACAATCTTTTATTCAAAGGCGAATCATCCACTTAGAGTTACCTGTCTGCCCTGTTGAACCATCTAAATCCATTTTATGGTCCCATTATAAAAGAAAGCAAATATAGCTCAACAAAAGACTGTTTGCTTAGATTAGAAGAACCGATTTCGATTCAAATGACTCATCCATTCAAACATTTAATATGCTTCCTTCAGTGAAAGTACTACTGTGGAAATAGAAATAGGCTACTATTGTCGTCCTCTAGCTTGTACTCGTTTCTTTACTGCAGAAGCACCTCTTTTTCACAGTGGCCTTCATAGGAACCAGTTTATCTGTCATCAGGCAAGACAAGAGAGCAATTGTCTGGTTTAAAGAGGGGAGACACATTGTTTTACAACAGGATAGGCATGTGTGTGCTTAGCACTGGCACTCTTGACTTGCAGAAATGCGTCCTTTGAGATGCATGAAGTCCCCCATGGCTCTCTGTAACCTCCAGTGCACTTGCTTGGATCCACCCTGCATGCATTTTGGGATAAAAAGTCAGGTTGTTTCACTCTTGTTATCCGGCTTCTCCAAGGCCTCCTCTGGACCCCCTCTGGACTGTATTGTTCAGCAGGTTTTCTTTAAAGTGCCCCATTATGGATTTTTGAAAATTACCTTTCATGCAGTAATAACACAGTGTAACATAGCTGTAACAGCTCTAAGTGAATGAAAACATCCTGCAAAGTTTTAAATCTAAAAGTGCACCGTGTATAAAGTTATTGTCTTTCAAAAGAAAGCGTAGACTCGGAGTCATGAAAACGAGTAGTTTTTAAAACAAATATTAAGCCGTTTCAAGTTGAAGTCAACATGAAACATTAGCATATTTATGCCCGCCCACTTGTTGCGCGCGCAGACCCGGGAAAACTTGAACCTCCCCACCCTCAAACACCGTAGCGGAGTCCTGTGGAGAAGATGCTGTGCTCTGCACTGTGAGGGTAAATCAGTTATGGTATGTCGAAAAACTCCCAACACATTTTCTCCTCAAACATCAAAATCATCCTACATTGCTGCAGAAGCACCGACCCAGTGTTTACAAAGTAAACGTGCAAAGAAGGTCAAACGCCCTTTACAAAAAAAAAAAAAAAAAAAAAAGTAAAACAACTAGGGATGTCAACGATTAATCGATGATCGATTAATTGTCGATAATCGATTAAAGCTATCGATGGCCGTTTAACTTTGGGCTGCGTGCGGCTCATGCGCAACACACGTGCTGAGCGGCAGTGAGTGATGGTGACGGCATATAAATGCATCATTATTCATTCATTCATAAAATTAAGCTTTTAATGTGATTTAAAATTTAAACGTACATTCAAATAGAAACAACACAAAGTTCTTCAACAAGGAAAGCAATAGAAATGTAGTAACTAAGTCATTTCCCCAGATAATTCTTTCATATTGGAAACAATTAGGTGAAGGTTGCAGGGCTGCAGGACACTGAGGCGGAAGGATTCATTCCTACAACTTATTAATTCGTGACCACTGTCCATGTTTCATTCATTTTGTTCCTTAAATAACCCATGATTTAACAAAAATGAGGGAACAAATACCACAGTAAGAGATGCCAGAAAACAGTGATAAAAGGTGAATGACAATAAATAAAACTGCAAAATTAGAGGGTTTAGACGTGTTGAGGATTTTAGGAAAACGAAACAAATGCCTAAATATGAGTGAATTTGTTGAAAATTGGACCAAGAACAAAGTGCATAAATGAGGCTATATGGGCTACAAACGGCATGTAAAAGCAAGCGATGTAAGATTTTCCAGCTAACCAATTATTCCTCTAATTAACAAAGCTTTTATACCACACTGTCATAATCGGAGCTATAATTTTGTAAATAAATAATGACTGGATTCAAAACCGCAATTACAAGGCGCTGTGAAAGACCAATGACAATACGTTTTCCCAGAGCATTCAATTACGTCACTAAACGGTGATGCCACATCTACGAGCATCGTTCACGAGTTTCTGTATGAACCTAACTAGCCTAGGGCACAGGTTTTCAAGCCCTGGGACAAAATGGGATGCTTTAAGGAAAATGTATAGCCTATGCAAGTAACAGGCCTAAAATAAAAATAACAATTTGTTTTCATTAAAAAAAAAAAGCGAAATATATCTGGCTTAAATAATTACGCTAACAGATTTAAAACAGAAGTGTGGCGCGGCGCTCCATAAACAAGTTCACGGAAATAAAAGGATGAAAACGAGCATTCTGTTTGTTTGCTTTATTTAGCAAAAACACAAAACTTGTTTTTATTGTGAGTGTGCAAAAATAAAAGTAAACACGTTTGCGGATTATATCTTACTCCAAAAATTGAGTTTATGTTTCAGCTGTTGGATCGCACCGGCGTCTCGCGCGCACACACCCCACATATTCTAGCAATTCAAACTTACATCGCAGTCTATTCATTATCAAAATAAAATACAGTCAACCAAAAAAAAAAAGGTTACACTGGTCAATTTAAATATGTTGTGGTATAACTGGTCCACTTTGTATGCAAAGCACATTTTTGCTCATGTGAAGAGGATATTTTCCATCTATATGTGAATGCGTGTAAAGTACAAGCCTAGTTTACATTATAAATAATAGTTAACATTCAAATACATTGCGAATATGGAAACATTTGGATTTGTGCCGAATGAGACGTGAGCAATAACCTCCAAATACATCTAGCCAAACCCGCGCTCGCTCCGTCTCGTATGCACGCAAGCAAGCACTGTCACGATCTAATGCACTGTAAATAATGGATTTTTAAAAACAAATAGGCCTACCGGAACACAAAAATTCAAAATCTGACATTTTCCGGATCAGGATCCAGCAGGATCAAATTAAGTGCTGGTCATAATACTCACATGATAATGTTTCACGTTAGCAACAGTGTGTTTTGCTGCAGCAGCACCGATGGAAGAGGTTCACTGACTGTGCAGCACAGCCACACGCACCACAGTTACGTTTGAGATCATTTTATCTTAAATGCCATAATGTCAGTTGAAAACATTCCAATAGTGTTTAAAATACAGTAACGAGCACCGTGAAACCATTTAAAAAGGCGCATTCAGTGGTCTCTGAAATAGGATATGAAACAGCCAGCTAAGCATAATGATCCCAAACTACGGCGCGCTCTCTTCATTTATCAAATGATCATAATCACATCTATTCATTTACAATCCTGCTACTAGCATTTTACTCAGACTAAAACCCCTTAAGTCGGGTGAGGAAGGGGGGGGGGGGGGTTTGAGGGGTTTTGTGTTGGAGTTTCAACCCGTTGTACACCGGACATTACGCCTGCACCTTGCAGAGCTAGGACAGACGGCATTTGGGTTTTAAAAAGATATAAATATTATTTTAAGAAAATTACTGATCGTTTTGTTAGATAAGACCCTTATTCCTCGGCTGGGATCGTGTAGAGCCCTTTGATGCTGCATTGAAACTGCAATTTGGACCTTCAAACCGTTGATCCCCATTGAAGTCCTCTTTATGGAGAAAAATCCTGGAATGTTTTCATCAAAAACCTTAATTTTTTTTTGACTGAAGAAAGAAAGACATGAACATGTTTTGGATGACATGGGGGTGAGTAAATTCTGGAATTTTTTATTCTGAAAGTGGAGTAATTCTTTTAAAACAGTTGCTGTCATGTACTCTGTACTATAGCATGCAAAATATGTATTTAGTTGTGTGTGTTGTGTTCGCTCCGCGCAGCTTGTAGTCTCCGTCTAACCAGCTAACAGCAATATCTGTTCGCTCGCAGTTGTCTAGAAATGTGTCGAATAGTGAATGTTTGTTGTTATTACTTGGAGTTCTGATCAAGAATAGAGCAATACATTGATGTACAAACTGCAATGCTTTATCAATACGTTTCTGCATTGGACTAATGCATATACCATGGCTGCGTGTTTACCAAGCGGCAACCTTCTCTCTCGTGAAACCAACACGGAAGTGACTAAAACTGCAATTCATCGACTGGCCGCTAGAGGCTGGCTCCAAAAGGGAGTTAGTTCCATAGACTCCCCATGTTAAAATAACCAACTTTACAGCAGAAAAAAAGTTTACAGCCTGGTACAAAAAGTGGTTTTCATCTATATAGCTAATTTTGCCTTCATGACAACTGTGAAGGGGGTAACTCATCCATTTAAATTATATTAAGCCTTAGAAAGTTCTGCATAATTAAGGGCGTGGTCACTTGAGTGACAGGTGGATTGCCGCTGCTGTCACCACTGTCGAGCTAGGTGGGTGTGGTTTCAGCAACCAGCTCCCGCCTCTTTGCCCATTTTCGATTATCCGGGAGTGACGCGCAGTGACGCGCTGCCAAGATGGCGACAGCCAGCTCCGCCCACTTTGAGCTTCAAAAACGCTCTTCAGAAACCTACGTGTGACGTCACGGACGCAAGGTCCATGTTTTTATAGTCTATGGTGTTTACCAAGTAATGGTGATGGGCGTTCACAACAGACTGGGTCATCAGACCAATCACCGCAGTTTAGCGTCACGCAAAAGAGGGGTTTGGAAAAATGAATCGTTGCGTGAACCGTTTGGGAGTCGTTGAGCAAGCAAGGTAAAAAAAAAAAGGGGATATCATAAGACAATTAAATTGTTTTCTGACATTGCATGCATGCCAACCTGTTGTTGGGGACTCCCAAAACCAAAATGTGAACCTTTCATAACCCATAATAGGGGCACTTTAACTAATGCATGTACGATTGCGACATCTCCTGTGGACTCTTCTCCATTTGTAATTAAATTCAACAGTATATTCCCCACCGAGAAGCCATTATCTCGCCCAACTCCTTTACATGCCCTGCATTTGAAAAAGACATTGGGTTACCATATGAATTACTGCAACACATACTTCTGTTCCAATCATGCATTTCAAAAGCGCCACAGAGACTGAAGTTTTGAATTGTATGTATTGCAAGAAATGTGTGTGTTAACCCTGTTGAGGGTGACAACATGACTGAATTTGATTTGGAAATATTATTGCCTCTATTTGTTGTCTCCAACCTGAAAACTTCTGTTCTGAGTTCGACTAATTTTGTTAGAGAACTTTTGTTGCTGCTTTTGCAGCGCTTTGTTTTTATAGTAGCAGTTGAGAGGAAGCATCTGTACTGTATATGTTCAATTGGAAGCTCTTAATCCCGCACTGTTTGCACCGGGACTCAGGAAATGAAACTGGCCATTACGTTTAAAGCTGCTGCCCCACCCCCCCCCCCCCCCCCCCCCCACCCCCACCCCCCCCCCCCCCACCCCCCTATATTTCTCCTTCTCTTCTTTATTTCTGGTGAGGTGAGGCCACAGCCAGAATTCTGAATCATTTTTACTTCACTTCTGCTTGTTTCTTTGAGTCACATTTACTTCTAAAGAACCCCCTTTAAGGCTTAACCTGAGAGATTATTGCAGTCGTATTGAAATGTTGATTTTCTATTGCACAGTGCAGAAGTTCTCTAAACATCAGTGGTTTTAGCCACATATTCCACATTGTTTTTGGTTGCATTTCTCACCAGTGATGTTAATGCGCGGGTGCTGAATCAGTTAAATGGAACTGCATGTAACCAGATCTAAAAGCAACTATCTGTGCCGATTAATCGACCTCTAGATTCTTTGAAAGTAGTTCGGTCAGCTCAAGTTGTGCTACTATTGTAAAATTCCAGAAATGTTATGAAGCGCCAAGAGGGGAACAAACACAGGTTTTCAGAGCTGCTTCAAACAAGCAGACACAGCTGCTATGTTGAGCAGCAGAAGAATGCAGTTCAAAGTAAGCTTTATTAAACCATAAAGTCATATATACGTGACATAGTGGTTAGCCACTGTGTGGGTCTAATTTTAGCTCCCTTAGCTGGATGTTTTGACAGTAGGTCTTCAGCAACAAGAGTTAAAGTTCACACCTCACATGCAGACATCGTGTGTTTTGAGTTGTTTACTTTAGTCTATAACTGTCTCTTTAGACATTATACAAAGACAAAAAAGTTATGATAGAGGAAACACAGTAGGATAACTCTGTATAGCACGTTGGTGGTAAAATTAGCACTCCAGGGGCTAAATATCACGTTATCGGGGTCGCTTTAAAGTAGTGTTCATAAGCGCAGCTCTGTTGTTTACAGCGGTAACCCAGGAAACACTGTATCACTGCTTTTCATAAGCGCCACCTGCTTGTCAGAGAGTGAGTCTGCATCTCATTCAAGCAGTAACCTCCCGCTCTCTCTCGCGAATCCAATATGGAAGTGATTTAAACTGTAATTCGTCAACTGGCCGCTAGAGGCTGGCTGCAAAAGGGAGTCAATCCCATAGACTCCCCATGTTAAAATGCTCAACTTTACAGCAGAAAAAAACATGTTTACAGCCTGGTTCAAAAAATGATTTTGGTCTATATAGCTAGTTTTGCCCTTCATGACAACTGTGAGGGGGTGGATTTTTTTTAATAACTCATCCGTTTAAATGCTATTAAGTATTAAAGTTCTGCATAACATCATTCGCATTAAGGGCGTGGCACTTAGGCGGACAGGTGGATTGCCGTGCTGTCACAACGTGCGCTAGGTGGGCTGTGGTTTCGCAATCCAGCTCCCGCCTTTTTGCCATTTCAAGTATCTGGGAAGTGACGCGTGCCAAGATGCGAGCTGGCCTGCCAACTTTGAGCTCAAAGACGTCTTCAGGCACTACGGGGACACTAGTCCATGTTTTTATACAGTCTATGGTAGGGCTGGACAATAATTCGATATCAATATGTATCGCGATATAATTTTTTCAATAACGGTGATATGATTTTTACACACATTTCCGATATTTCGCTTCATACCAGTGGTATCCCGCTAAAAGCGCCTCCTGCTGGCAGAGAATGAGCTTTCATTTTAAATAAGCCCCCATAAATGGCGCATCATGCACGTGAGGTTATCTGACGGAGAGATGCAAAGCAGTTTAAAGCGGAGTCCTGCACGGGTGCTGTTAGGTAAACCTGCATCCGCAGTACACAACACAACACCCGACCCGTTATCCGACAGCAACCAGCACCAATTTAATTCTGTACCCGACCCGCAACCTGAACCGCACCCGCATTAAATAGGCTACTGCATCAGTAAGGCAAAATTATTTATTTCCTCATGTGGCACAAGCAATCACACCAAAATAGGCATTTTAATTTGGTGCTTTGAAGAGAAATAGACAAGCAGCGTAACAGAGGAATGATAAGAACGCGCATCCTTCCTGTATACAATACAAATTTTGCCTACATCTTGTGAACAATCTGACAGGCTGTTTTGAACAAATGTGCATAAACTAGCTACATACTTAAATTTTCATAAATGAAAAGAACATATTTAGATAGGACTTTACTGTTAAGTGATGTTACTGTTGTCTCCCTTAAACTCTGTAGTGTATATGCTATGCGGCCGTTAGTCCTTTACAGAATTGTTAAAAATAAATCTTAAAAATAAAATTATATAGGCTACAAAAAGCGAGCAACGAGTGCTCCCAAGCTATCATTCACTTCAGCTGCAGCGTGAAGGGCTAGAATGCGCAACGCTGCAAATCCAATGCTGAGGCTCCGCTATTATTATTGCATTTCATCAGTCCCACTTATTTATGCACGTTTGTTCGCGGGAAAGTGAGCAAGACACGACAGTGATTATAGTTAAATAAGATGAAAGACATAGGCTATAATATAAAGAAATTAACTACATTTATTTTCAAATTAAATATCAACACATTTATCATTCAGTCTAGTGCGTTTAACATATAATGTAAGCGCAACTTGTGTAACTTAAAAAGGCCTGACTGCTTCATGTTGGTGTGTATTTGCATACTTTTACCATCTAATCAATCTCAACAAGTTTTAATTTGGTGTCGCTAGACGTTTGCATCACTAAAATTAAATTAGCCTAAGTCTTTCTTTGGCCTGCGCTCTGGAAGTGATCTGTTAAATCTAATCAACTTTAATTACTAAAACTAAAACTAAACTATATAAAAACTAAATAGAAATGTGTTCACAAAATAAAAACTAAACTAAAACTAACAAAATTAATGAAACTAATAAAAACGAAACAAAATTTTAGTGCAAATTTGAAACGATATTAATTTTAAAATGCAAAACTATAATAACCTTGGTCTCCAGCAACATTTCCAGTTTTTGTTGTTGTTATATATATATATATATTTTTTTTTAAGAATACTCATCTCGCTACCAAGGCGGCATTTATTGATCCAAAGTACAGCAAAAACAGTAATATTGTGAATTTTTTTAATATTTTAAAATAAATGTTTTCTATTTTAATAGATTTTAAAAATGTAATTTATTCCTGTGATCATACATGGGAAAATTTTCAGCATCATTCCTCCAGTCTTCAGTGTCACCTGATCTTCAGAAATCATTTAAATTAGCTGATTATCATTATTTAAAACCGTTGAGTAATTTTTTTTTAGGATTCTTTGATGAATAAAAAGATAAAAAGATCAGCCTTTATTTGAAATAAAAACCTTTTGTAACATTATACACTATTCCAATCAGTATATATATATTTTTGGGAAGAATTATAAATTAATACTTTATTTAGCAAGGCTGCTTAAGAATTGATCAACGTGATGATAAAGCATTTAAATGTTACAAAAGCTTTTAGAATTCAGATAAAAATACGTGTTCATATCGATATCGAATTATTGCTACGACCGAAATGACGAAATATATCGTGATATAATTTTGGCCAATCGTCCAGCCTAGCTATGGTCTCATTCAGCTCTGTCTCTGTTTCGTTCACGAGATGTTTATGTAGTATAGTTCACAAAATAAAGTCAGACCATTTGTTTGTGCATTTAAATTTCTAAATTATACAGTTCTAATTTAGATTAAAATTTACTCATGCTGAATGTAGCTGCATCTTGTTTGGATCATGATAAACTCCAGTGGTTGCTTAGGGTTGGACAATATGGCCAAAATTTATATCACGGTACATTTCTTAATTTAGGTCGATACGATATAATTCCAATATCAATATGAACACTATTAAAAAAGCCTCAAAAAAACGGCCAAGAACGGCCACAACAAATGTCTGTACCTACAAACTTATGAAAAAATAATTTGCCAACTCTATGAAACCTACTACTATAAAACTATATAATATTTTAGGAAAAAAATGGCGCAATAAATAAATGTGCACCTTGTATTGGGATTCCAGCCCTCTCATCAAACAACGAAATGTGACATCACTGTCAACTACATCTCAGACCTCTTCTTAGTATATGAATATAATATGGTTTTCATTTCAAACTCTAGGCTAATCCTACCAGTCAAAAGTTTTTGAACAGTAAGATTTAATGTTTTTAAAGAATTCTCTTCAGCTCACCAAGCCTGCATTTATTTGATGCAAAAACATA